>JBBBDQ010002507.1:592500-775000 GCA_037127315.1 Ascarosepion bandense
GGTTTGAATGAACTCTTTTGCAACTATTGGTTTAGTAAACATTACAAATTTCATGTCACAATTTTATGTTTTCTATCCATTTTTCCTTAGCGTCTTAATTTGTAATGTTCTGTTTCTGTGAGATTTTGCCTTGGTGACAACAATATGTCTGAGATTCCATAACAATACATAAAAGTTGAATGTTTACCTGTATGTTTTCTTCTTAGTATTTTTATTTTATTTAAAGGCATGTCTGCTAAAATTATGGGGATCTTAGAAAGATGCTTGCTTCAGTAACATATGGCTTGATAACTAGATGAGTTCTATTGCAGAACTTTGAAGAGTTGAGATTTCTAAGAATCATGATGTGTATCATAATATTTAGTTAAATCTAATAGAGTTCAAGAGATCTGAGGAAAACTAATGGATTTCAGTTTTAGAAGTGTATGGACCCATGTCAAATTGACATGTACAATTGAACCATCTCAAAAATCTGTTGCATCAGTTTATTGAACAAGAATGTCTTGCTTACAATCATTAGTACTTTCTGGAGTTTAGGGATATTTTTATTTTTTTAAAATTTAAAACAGCTGAAAATAATAAAGTTTAATGCTAGGAATTTTATGTTTTGCTGAAAACATTTTTTAGTGGCTGCACAATGTTTTACAGATAAAAAATAAAATTGAGCTTTATTTTTGGTTCTTTAGTTTAACTGAAAAATGCTGTTTTATCCCAAATTCATCATTGATCTTTGGGGTTACTTCCACCTATTTTCTCATCTTCTGTTCATATTATCCCAATTTGCCTCTAAGAATGTCATTGTTTCGCTCTAATACAGATTATAGAGGACACAAAATGTCTCCTTATTTTTTGGGAAGAACAGGAACATTTTTGTACTTCATAACAAACTCAGTATTTCACTTCATTTTCTAAAATATGCATGTTATATTTTTTGATGACCTTGAATGACCTCTAAGGTCAACTCACATAGCTTTTGTTAAAACTAGATGTCTTGTGAGTCTTCATGCCATGCCAAAAACTAGGTCAGTGGGCTTATCATTTGAATGCTGTTGACATACAAACTGAAGCCTTGAATGTTAATATAGATTACAAAGCACTCATGGACAAAATGGCAATTTCTGTATATCTGAATTTTGAAATATAAATGGATTTAGCACAAACCTTAAACTTTTCAAGACATAAAAACAATTATATTCAAAGAATAATCTGAATAATCATTTCTGTTCAATATAGTAAAAAAGAAGATAAATAAACTGCTAAGAAATGTTTTTAAGGATTGCATATCTTATATCAGATTGTCCAAATAAAACTAAATTAGAATTATTAATTGCATCATTCAAAGCATGTATTTCCTAGAAAGCATACATAAAAATTATTTTTAATACAACTGAGTCTTAAATTAATACAAATAACCAAAATCCCTAACCAAATCTTAATATTCTCACGTCTTCTTTACTAGTGATATTAAACTATTCTTTTCCCCTACCTTCAAATTTAAAGCTAAACTTAAATGAAAAATGCATAGCAAAGAATGAATTTAAACATATTAAGACATTTTATTGTTAAAACTATTGTTCAATAAATGATTTTAGGCTTTAAATTAGAATAAGGTGGACAAAATTAGTCTGGGGTAGGGTGATAAATTGCTTAAACAGTTTACCTAAGACTTACGATTCTGATAATTATTACTAAGACTATTGAATCATTAAAAAAAAACAAAAAAAAAACAATTTTTTTTAAAGATAAAATAATAATACAAATAGGGAAAATTGTAACAACTTAGTTTTTGTTTTGAAAGTTTTGCTTTAACAGAGTTGTTTTTCACTTGTTTCTGCTTTCTTTTATTTCATTTTTTTATTGTTTCCAAACAAAATTCATTTACCTTGAGAAAAAAATAAAACAGAAATATTCATTTATGCTGTTTTTTAAAACTTTAATTATACTTTCTTTTCAATAGAAATATGATTTTCATTGAGACTTGTTAATGTCATTACATTTTCATTTTTCATGATTTTCATTGAGACTTGTTAATGTCATTACAATCACAAATTAATTATTTGCTGTTAATTATTTAATGTCAGCATGATTGCTTCATTTGATCATTCTTTGTTAGAATAAGTTATTTGAGTTATAGTCACAAGTCAAAGTGATGATTATAGAAAACCAAAATATTTATGACCTTTGTTTTATAGTGAGAGATGTTTTGTGTTTTTATTTTATTATTATTATTATTATAAAAAATATAAAAGCATAAAATCACCACATTCTACTTGAGACTTCTCTTTTATTTTAGTTTGGAATAAATAATTTTAAATTTTGAGCTGCAAAAATGTATTTGATTTTGTAAATGACAAGATCAAATTAAGTTGATTTTAGCCTTAACATTGTCAAACTTACAAAGTAGTTTTACTTCAGTTTTTACTAATGAGAAGACAAAATGATCCTATCACTGGAGTTAAAATGAGTGCACAGATTATTGTTAGAAATAACTTCTTGATCACTTTTACTTAGGCTTTCTTTAGACTGTCCATGGTGAAGATGAAAAACTGTAGTAAAGTGGGTTGGTTGAGCTAGTTCATCCCTTCCATGCCACAGCAGAATTCCAATCTGGGAGTGGAGATGGGTTTTAGGTCCATCCCAGCACAGAGGCAGCACCTCCTTTTGTTGTATTTAAGGAGTGAATGTCAGAGTCAATCTCTGATACCTAAGGCATCCAGCAAGGAGACTGATCGGTTTTTATCTCTACTTCAATGTATGTGTGTGTTTTGAGGTGGAGTGGGGGCATACATTAAACTGTTCTTGTATTAAATACCATGTCAGTGAACATGACAGTAATTTATGTAGCCTTTCAGTAAGAAATGAAGACCATTGACTTAACACAAGAAATCAGAATTATAATATGGTGTTCAGTCAGTGAGTCATGCTAAAAGAAGTTGATTAGCACATGATGTGGGTAAACTCACATTGTATAACTGAAAGTGTCATTACAATCTGGAAGAGTTTGTACATGTTTTAAAGTATAATTTATAATGAATATTCATCGCACTATTTCTATATTGAGCACTGTTTTAAATTAATGTTTTGAACATTGTAAATATTTTCTTCATTCCTTATTCATTTGGAGATATTTTTAGAAATTTATGGGCATAAGGGGGAAAATATGATGTGATATCTTCACGAGTTTGCATGAGCATTTCGGAATTATTTTTTCTTCAATACATTTTTTGAGAAAGTTTCTGTGTAAATGGGTGGCTTTGGTAATCTTTTATATTCTCTAACACCACAAAAGAGACATAAAAATTTATAAACAATATCAAGAAAGTATTAAAAACAGAAAACTCTTCCTGGCTAAAGCTTATCACATACCATCCAAAAACACCCACATTATAGTCTCCCAAAAACACATAAACCAAATATACCAATGAGACCTATCATATCTGAAATAGGCAGTGTATCACATAAAATAGCTGGCAAATTAAGCAAAATCTTAACACCACTTCTCGGCACAATCAGTCCATCATATATAAAAAACTCTGGTGACCTTTTGAACAAACTAAAAAACATAGATATAAAAAACAAACACATGGCAAGTCTAGACATAAAATCCTTATACACAAATGTTCCTATAGATAAATGCTTAAATCAATTAAAAACACACTTAACAAAAACAAAAATAAAATTACCTCTGCCTACACAGAAAATCATAAAACTATGCTACCTAATTACTAAGCAATGTTTCTTCACTTTCAATGACCATTTCTATAGACAAAAATTTGGTTTACCAATGGGATCGCCTCTCAGCGGCATTCTCACTTGTTTATTTTTAGAATTTCTGGAAAGAGATTATTTCATAAACATTTTACCACCAAATTCCTCCTACTTTAAGACGACTCCCTTCTAATCTATCCAGAAACTACTAACATATCACATTTTGTCAACAAACTCAATAACATTGAACCTACTATAAATTTTACCTTCGAAACTGAATCTAATCATACTCTTCCTTTCCTGGATATCATATTACACAAAAATAACAACAAACTCGATTTTGACAAACAAAAACTGATAAATTTCTATTCCAGCCACTCTAAAATCTGGTATTATTATAGATTTCTTTTTAAGAACACCAAGAATATGCAGCCCCCTAATATTTAACAAAAGTAAAAAACACAGAAAACACGTTCAGAAACTTGCATTACCCATATCACTTTATTCACAATGCAAAAAGAAAGGCACATAATATATACAACCACAACAAAAGAAACACTGTTAACAATAATAATCTAAACAATAACAAATACATCATACTACCAACCAACTCCATTGCATCTAATATCCAAAACAATTTATCTCATATAAAAAAACACACACAACTACCTCGAAAACTATTATGGACATTATCAGATCTAAAAATAACTGAAATCAAAATGATGAACAAGCAGGTGTATACAGAATAAATTGCCGGGATTGTTCCTCCATGTACATTGGAGAAACAAGTAGAAATCTAAAAAAACGTATATATGAACACATAAGAGACATCACTAATAATAATCTAACAAATGCATTAGTGATTCACAGAAATAAATTCAACCATAATTTTGATTTTAAAAATGCCACACTAATAAAAAGAGTAAACAATTTATTCAGAAAAGTTCTTGAGAGCGCCACCATCCAGTACTACCAAAACATCAATTTGCCCCCCGGATTTTTCCCAATTTCACCTTTACTTATGGAAATTATACTAAAACAAACTAACATACATAATAAAAAGTTCAAAGAAAATGATTGAATTTCCTTTCATTTTAACATCTCGTGACTTTGCACTACACATGAAGGAATTCTAAAACAGACTAACATACATAATAAAAAGTTTCAAAGAAAACAGTTGAATTCCCTTCATTTTAATATCTCGTGACTTTGCACTACACATGAAGGAATTCTAAAAACTAAAATATTCTGTTAATCTTTTGAAATGATTTGTGAGCGTTTTTGTGGTTGCCAACACTGTTTATAGATATGTAATTTAGAATAAAGCTCATTTTATCTTTTTGCCTTGATAAAGTCCATGACAGGACGAAACGCGTAGGTGATTTAAAATAGTTTTCCTCCTGTCTTTATTTTATTTAACCATATATATATATATATATATATATACACACACACATACAATTTCCCAGGTAGTACTGCATCACACTAAAACTGGTCAAAATGTTTACAATTAATACTGTACTACAGACATTTTTGACTTTTATTGATGGGTATTTGTCAAGCAGCTTATTTTAGTAAATGCCAAAAATAAATGGCATGATCAGCTCCATAAGTGAAGCACAAATATATTTGATGCTGAATAAATTACTTTCTTAAAGCATTTTAATGATTGTTTTATATTCTTGTAAAACAGAATTTATTTACATCACTGTTCAATGACTTCATTGTCTTTATTTAGTACAGCTGTTTATATGAGAATTTCCCATGTTTTTATTGCCAGTTTAGCATGATTTCTATCCTGAAATAACCATCATTCTTTTATAAATGGATATGAAATAGATTAAACTGATGAAAATAGAAACTTAACAAAAGTCTATAATAAAAACAAAACTGTTTTGAAGAAATAAGAAAAAGAATAAGTCTTAAAGTGTGCAGTTGAACTGCAAATGGTTGATGTTATATTTAACCTAATGAATATTGTGGCTGTCATTCTCTGTCAAATTCTAGAAAATGTCATTTCTGAAATTTTTGAGTTTCATAATTTTTCTCTTTGGAAATTCATTTTGAAAATAGTCAGTATAAATTTCTATGCTTACATGACATTGATGTAATTGTGGAGAATAATGAAAACAAGTAGATTATCTAATAATGTCTCTCTAATGTTTTTTAAAAATCATTTTTATGATAGTTATATGAAATCATATTGCATAAAAATCAGCCTTTCCCTGTTTTCACATTTTGAAAACAATTAAATTTTAATAACCATGTTCCTATCCAATCTCAATGAAAACAAATTTAAATTAGAAATTAATAAAATAATAATTAAAAATACAAATTCCTGATACTTATAAAATGTCATACAATGTTAGAGAAAGTGTGCTGAAATATTTGAACCAGCTCTTGATCAAATGGCCAAACAAATTTTTGGAGAAGTTTGATGGGGCTGATAACTTTTCAGCAGCTTTTATAAGCAAACAAAAATCTTTCAGCTATATAAGATTGTCTTAATCATAACTGAAAGTCTATATTAGTAAAAAACTGAGTAATTCACCAAACTGGAATATGTAATAAAATGTTTTGTTTCTTTAAAAACAGATGTATTAAAATGTGTAAGATTTTATAGATTGTTTTATAAGGACTTTGTCAAAGCTTTAATCAGGTTGTCTTAATGTAAATACCTTATATAGTTTTGAGTAAGTTTTTGCTGTCATACATATAAAATAATTGCAGAAAAAAAAAAGAACAATACAATTTAACTATGCAATTTTTAAATGCTTAATTCTAATACAATAAAGATAATTTTTAATAAAAAGTTTGCTCTAATCTTTATTGTTACTTTTTATTTTGTATTGTGATTTTTTTTCTGGTGAAACTTAGTTATGCTTATCTAATCTTGTCTGTAGTAATATATCTTGTTACTTTGTTGATGTCGAAAAAATAGTCTTTAAGGAAAATGTAGGTGTAAAAGTATAATTTCTGACGTATGTACGGATAATGACAAGGATACACACATTATTTTTAATGAAAATAATAGCCATGAATCCTTCCTTGCAATAATTGCTCTCTTTAACATCCTGTGTGCACATTCAATTAATCTGTTCACCTAAGAATGGCATGAAGTTGTTCTATCTGTTGAAGCCTATGATCTTTGATAGCTCTGAAAACGATTCTGACTTAAATTGGCTACCTCTGTCAGTGATGATATATAAGGGGACTCCAAATCTAGCTACCAATGTGTTAATGAAAGCAGTAGTGACATTTTCTGTAGTTATTTCAGTTAGAGTCACTGCCTCTACCTATCTAGTAATTCTATCAATCATGGTTAATAGATACCGATATTGCAAAAAAAAATAAGGATATGTTTGGTTTCTTGATGGTAGTAATGTCTAAATGTACTGTTTGAAATCACTTGGAAGGTAGTTCAAATGGTTGTACTTTACTCTTGGTATGTTTAATATTTTTTGCTTGCTAGCAATTTTGGCACTTTTTGCAGGACTCTTTGACTGATTTGTCCATCTGCGGCCAGTAATACTTTGATTTTAATAAGTGTAATGTGGCATATATTCCTAGGTGTGACAATATGTGCAGACTATCAAATATAGATTTCCTAAGCTCTTGTGATACAAAAGATCTTGGAAATGATATGTCGCACATTATAGCTTGGTTTTTACCTGTATGGTGAGGTTTCCACCTGCCTTAATTGTTGAAGTTCTTCCTTCGATTGTTGATGAGTGACAATTTTCTGTAAGTCACAAAGTTCTATTGTTACAGTATTAGCTGGCCTTGATAAGCAGTCTAAAATGATACTTTCCTGTTTTCTTATATGAGAAATGTCTGTCATATATTCATTTATAAAGCTCAGATGATGTTGTTGTCTGTCTGACCTTAAAGGCAAATGGCTAATAAAAGCATTACACAAAGGTTTATCTGTTAACTATAAGGTGTTTAAAGTGCAACACTGTTATATTCAGTGAGCAACTCACAATCAAAGATGGAATATCTTTGTTGGGCCTGAGAAAACATTTTAGCGAAGAAACCAATGAGAATAGGCTGGTTGTTTATCATTTGATGTAGAGCAGCACCTACCACATGATTCAAACTATCCATGACAAATTGATAGGTTTTAATGTTCAAATCTGGAGAGGCTAAAGCGTTACACTTGATAAGGACTTCTTCACTGCTTGGAAAGAAGTTAATTCAACCACAGTTAAAATCAGTTGTCTTGGATTCATCCACGGTTAAAATTAGATGTTTTGCATTAGGATTCAAATGGATACATTCTGTGAGTGGGAAGATTAAGTCACTAAATTTTGGTATTAATTTTTTTAAAAGCTGACTATTCCAATAAGCCATTGCAATGTTCAAAAACATTGCAATGGTTTATTGGAAGAAGGAAAATTCTTCAGGTCCTGAAGCTCATTAGTGTTAGGTTTGATTCCTTCCTTTGAAATATTAAAACCCAGAAAGTCAAGTTCTGTAGCATTGAAAATACATTTTGAAATTGATCATACTCACTTAGCTTCTGAAATACTTGATCTAGATGGTCAGAATGAGAATCTTCATCATTAGGAATTGGGTAGTGGTCTGGCTTTGTAATGCTATTCAGTTGTCTGTAGTCACCCACTGGCCTGTATGCACCATCTGATTTTGGCACTATGTGGAGTGCTGAACTCCACTCTGATTTGGAAGAGCAAATTATGCCAGCTTGCCAAAGTTTTTTAAATTTTTCATTGGCTATATCAGACTTCTGTTTCAACAACTGTCGCAATTTTGTAAATACAGGAGGCTTGCTTCCTGTTTCAATTCTATGAAATACTTTTGATTTTTTGTGTTAGGATCCCAATGGGAAGATCTTACATTAGAGTAGCCTTGCATATTTTTTTTTAAAGTAAACTTTGTGTTTTCGTCATCTTGGATTAAAACGTGTAGCACACAAGTTGATAGCTTGGTGTCACTTTGCCTATTGGTAATTGTGTCGATTAACTTATTATTTTTAGTCCCTAGTGACTTAGGAAGTCATGTCCCAAAAATGGTTTTGTAGTGTTAGCTAATGTTAGTCCGTGTGAAATTCCTCCTAAGGTTTTTTATCATCATGTTTTTTTAGTCTGTCCAGAGCACTCTTATCTTTAAATTGTTTGCAGAAACCAGCACAATATTTGTAGGGTATAGGACTGTGTTTGTCAGGTATTTCTTTGAAATAATTGATATGGCAACCCCAGTATCCAAAATGAACATATTTTTCTGGACTCCTAAATGTGCAGTTACTTTCAAAAATGGCAGGAAATTGTTAAGCCTACTGGGGTTTTGGGTTTTTGCTGATTAAAATACAGTAGTAGGTCGTTGGCCATTTTCTCAAGTCTTTCTGTTTCTAAATCCACTTGTGCTGCTAGGACTGGTCTTAAGTTAATTGGCATTGCTTAGATGAATTTGTCATATGATGTCACTGCTCACTAATTTTTGTAGCTAACGCCATCAGTTCATTTTAATAAACAGATGGTCTGCTTGTGAGAGTGCAAGAAAACATCAATTTATTTGTTCATATTAAGTCATTGGACACAAAGTAATATTCCAAAATGCTTAAAACAAATTGAGAGTTCATTTCTCACATAGATGTTAAATGTTTGTTTTCAACATGAATAAAAAGATATATTTTAAGGTACTTAACTTAGGAATTGAATGGAGTTCTTTGAAATTCCCTTGCTCTCATTAGAGGCTGATGATGTATTAGCATGTAATGTGACACCAGATGTATGAGACTCTGCTCTCTCTCTGCATATTTATATCAAAAAGCAATTTGACATCTGCTTGTTACTTTTTCTCAGTTTGTAGGCCACTCTTTTTCATTGGTCAAAATAAATTTCCACACAGGCTTGCAAATTTAAAAACAGTGAAAAGAGAGTTATTTTGTATTCACATTTGTGTAAGAAAAAAAATTATGCCCATTTCTTTTTTTAAAATGATTTTAATTAGTAATTTGGCAGTTTTGCAGATCCCTTTCATCAAGTAAGATCTTGAAGTCAAAGTGAATCTGTCATCAACTGTCTAATACTTGTCATTTTGACCATGACACCGTCTGATTTTGAGAGCAATGAAACAATGCACCACATTTGATAACATTAATAAATTACTTTTTCTTTCAAGTTGAAATAATCTTATTCTTTGTATGTAGTCATAAAATTTGCAAAGATTAGTTTTACAGATGTATGGGTATTTGTAATTGTATGAAAGTAATGCATGATTGATTATACAAACATTGATTTTGTTCTGTTTGGCAAATATTTTGAAGATCAAAATATCTTCAAAATATTTTGGCATCTTCTGAATATTAACACTTCTCTTTAACCTTATGATTAGATTATTGTTCTAACTCTATGATCCATGTGTAATATTACTTATGGATTTGAATTCATATATTTGCATTTGGATACCGCCCAAAAAGTTAATTATTTATACAGTAAGTATAAAATTATAAGTGCTCTTTTTGATTGTCTATTTTGATTCTGTCCAAATAGGCAGTATGTCACATATTTAATGACATTAGCTATCTTTATCTTTTTAAAAGAACTATACTTACAAAATTTAGACCAATAAAGAAGTGTGTGGCCTCACTTTGACAAGAGTTTTCTATCAATCTTGAGATGAATAGAAAACTATAAAATAGCTTATGATAACCATGAAGAAATATTATGCTGCTGAAGGGAAGTAACTAAAAAATAGCTGAAAATTTTATTAAAAATGCATACATTATTTTTCACCACTCCTAACTGAAAACAATAAACGAAATTATTAAATTTCATTTTCATTATTTTTATGATCATTGGTCTGTGAAACTGCTTTTATGTCAGAATATAAACAAACTACACTTCCATTGAGAAAAAAAAACCCTTTTAAATAAAAAGTAAAGAGTCCATTGGTTAGTTTTTGCAACTTTTCTACATATTAAAAAAGTTTAAATGATTTAGAATTTTTCTAAATATTCAGAGAATATTTTAATTGAGACTGAATAGTTAATGGTTGCACTTTTTTGAGTCCTGATATTTCATTTACCTTTCTTATTAAGATTTATCTGGATAAATGGGATGTGCATTGTGGTGCAGTTGATATCGTCTCAGTAGAGCAGAGTTTGAATTTCAGTTAAAATTAGTGCATTCACTTACACGCAAATACCCCCAGGGGAAGATATTAATCCGTCTCTTCTCCCAAGCTATAAGTTAAATAGCAGGACAGATCGGGTTCTAAAGCCTTGGCTAGGAACTAGTATACTGCAGAAAGTATTAGCAACTTACTGCAGAGAAATTTTTTGCCCAGACAATCATTAAAAAAAAAAAATTTGGTCTTAACATGTTCATTTTAGCTGGGAGGGTGGAGAGAGAAAAAAAAATGTTTTTGTGCTTTGTATATTTCTAATACAAATCTAAAGATCTCTTTTACTGTAATTTTCATTCACTTTATACTATCCTGACAAGGAATTCATTGTTCTGGTTTTTTAGATCTTTTGAGTTTTTCTTATTATATATTATGATTATCATTACAACTATTATTGTTTTATTTTATCTAATAATTTTCATTTTAGAGAAAATATTTTATTTTGAACTAAATTTTGGAGTACTGTTTATAAAAGACATTTTGTCCTTAGTTCTGTTAGTCATGTTTATTTACTATTTCTTGTTAACAAAATATCATGCACTAATACATACAATTAAAAATAGGCATTTGCATTCCCATACAGAAATAACAGTTAATACCAACATTCTTACCTTATAAATAGACTCAAATGTTCCCACTGAACATGGAATAAATTTAGCATAAATATTCATTATTAGTCTGTATGTATAGATATTTATACTTATTTATAGATGTATGAACATCTATAAATAAGTATAAATTTATAGCTGTCTTCTAAAACATATCCAATTTGGGATTGGCATTGGCATTTTCATTGTTGATTTCTTTTTTTTGCATATTCCTTTTCTAATTTTAAATCATTACTCAGGTTTTCTTTAGGTTACTATCTCTGGTACTTCCCACAGAGAAATGGTTAGTCAGCAAGAGATTTTTATACATGTCTAAAATTTATTATGCACATTCATATTCTGAAAAGTGATATTTCAAAATATCTTAAATCATATAGAAAGCTGTGTATGAATTGTGGATGTTTTTATGTTAAGAGAAAATGGTGGAAAATGAGAATGCGTTTTGTCATTTTATACTCTTATTTTTGAAAAGGTAAAAACTGTACAAATAGCAAAAAGGTAGTGCCATTTATAGAGATGATGCAAAGAGTACGGTCCATAAGTAATTTTAGGTTCAGAATCAGAAATTTTGATCTGGAGGCCTGAGAGTGTGCCATCAGACCTGTTGTCAATGATGATGACAACTAAATTGAAATGTTGATTAAAATGATTCAGGTCATATGAAAATGGATATTGCAGAGATAAGCATAGTAAGGTGTTTAAAAACATTTGGACATGTGAATCATAATATTTGGGTGCCTCACTATTTAATGAAAAAATTTGACTTTCCAGCTATGATTTTCTGCTCAAATGCATCAAAAATTATATTTTTAAAAAGATTACTCACAATGAAAAGTGAATTGCTTACAATGATGTAGAGCAAAGTGTTTTCTATTAAGATAATTCCAGACTTCATGTCACTTTGCAAACCCAGCAGAAATTGTTACAGCTTGACTAGGATGTCCTATTACACCTGCCCTACTAACTACCCACCTGGTCTTGGACATTCAGATTACCATCAGTTTTGATCCTTACAAAATTCTCTTACTTCCTAAGTAGCTTTATTCAGTAATATTTATATAAAATATAAATACAAGTTCACTTATTGAGTGTAGAACAGATAAAACATTTTAGAGAAAATGATAATTTGTAATTTGGTTATTCATTTTATGATTGTTTTTGTAACAAATTTTAATGATTTTGTTTTTCCCTCCAACAGGTTATGAAAAAAAATATTCCATGGTGTTTGTTGATTTGCAGCTGCATGTTACTTGAAATTGTTTTTTTCTTATAAAAACATGTTATTGTTAATTTCAATTCTTTTGTATTCTGTTGAAAAGCAATAAATTTAAATATTTAAAGAAAATTCAAATGTCTATTATCCCTTTATTTCCAGGTTTTTTTCAGGTATTCAAAACCCAGTGAAAGAAAAAAAAAATCAGGCTGCCAGAACTCTTTATATAGTCAAAGTAATCTGCTACAATCAAAGAAAATTATTAAAATTAAAATATTTAATCATCCAAGTTTGTACATTCATTTTATGAAGGCCTTACTGTGCGGTTTGGATTTGCAGAAAGTATAATTAGCAGGTAATTTCAAATTCTGGTATTCATTTTTGCATTCTGGAATGAATTCAGCTCCTGCCATAGACTAAATAGTAGGGTAGGTCTTTCTAGCTTGAGATGGCAGCCAGTCTGAATTTAGAACTTCTTCAGATGATAATAGAAAACTATTTCACTTTATTTACCAAGATGTTATAGAAATTTAGATAATGAAAATGGAATTTGGTAAGGAACTAAGACATGCCATTAAAAACAAAAGAAAAATGGTGTTGGTTCAGCTTTTTGTTGAAGTGAGCTTATCAGTTTTTGTGAGTATCCAGATTTGTTCATTATAAATGTTTTATCTTTATTTGTAAAGTGTAAGTACCTACATTTTTCATAAAATAATTTTAACTAAGTGAATAGTAATTAAAAATGAAATTAAAACAAATAAAATCTGTTTGTCTATAAATACTTACCAGATATGTCAGCTACGTATTTGGCTCTCACAAAAGAAAACATGCATCTTTTTCCATATTTGCAAAAACTATCATGAATATAGTGGTTTAGTAAACAAGAAAGATTTCAAATAAAACCATACTTACATTAATGTTTTTTTAACTGTATAAACATGTCTTAATTTAACAACCGATACAGGAGAAAATTTCATTTTTTTTTTAATAAAATTATTTTGACATGTGTTCTAATCTTACATAAGATATATTCACCAACAACCTCTCTACACTTATTTCTAATTCTGAAACTGTTGTTCTGACTTTCTGGGTTTATACTATTTGGAAATTTAAATTGTCTTGATCCTTGCAATAATCTACAGATTGTTTTTATATAATTATACACCTCATTACTGGCTCACGTTTGCTATGAATGTAGTTTAGGAACAAACTAAATGTGTGTAACAATAAGCCTTAAGTTTTATCTCTTTTGTTCCTTAAATACAAAGAAATCTTAAGAAAAAGATTTTTTTAGATTTTTTTTTTTCCAAATAGTCAAAATTTGATCCTTATTTTTGTTTGCTTGGCACAAAAATAAAACACCTATAAAAACTTAATTGATGTGTTTTTTATAAGATTCAGTCAGTCAGTTAAGTGCCATATGTGATACATGTTTGGGTGATTGACTGGGCAGAAGATTTTTCTGCACAAGGTTGCCATTACTTTCTGCAGTAAACTGCTTGCTGATCAAGACTAAAAATCGTTTTTCTCCTCCCCAGTTTAACAGACCAAAAGAACCTTGTTCTTAGGATGTTCATTCCTCTTCTTTTAACATTTCTATTTTCCTCAAATTTTCCTACCATATCATGTTTATAGTAATAAACCAAATTTAATACTTCATGGCTGCCACATTGCTGTTCTAACAATAATCAAGCTTTCAAATGGCAAATGGTTACTTGATATAACTGCTAGTTAACATGTAAAGGAGATTGAATGGAAATGAAGACATTGTAAAGGTTGTAATTTTATTTTATAACTACCAGCAGGAAATGAAAAACAATTGAAGCAAAAATTACTTAGCTGAGAAATAAAGTTAAACTAAAATGGTGGATACAGTTTATGAAGCAAAACTAATTTCAATTTGAAAAAACAAAACGAAAAAAAAAACAAAAACACTGTTGCTATGAAGAAAAATCTTTATGCATTTCAGATCATATCTTCATAATATCACCGTTAATGTCATTTTCAATTTGAGACTTTTAAAAGTTTCACTGAGTACCTCCTAACCTCCTTCTCTTGAAGCAATTCTCAACAGATAAATTTATTTTTGTTTTCTTTTTGTACTCAGCACAGATTGGTAAATAACTAATTCTGTTGGACTTGGAATTGCTAACAATTTTCTTAGATTTTTTTTCTAAACCTTGTAAAGATAAATATTGTTGCTGTGAAGAAATGTTAAATTAGTTTTCTAAGAAAGAATTTTATATATTTAAATGCATCATTGATTTACACAAATTGAAATTGGATGGTCGCTTATTACTTTGTATCCTGTATATTTGAAACTTTTATTCAAACTATTTTAACTTATTGTGTAGCAAAAAAATCTATGCCAGAAGAAAATAGGAAGAACTGAACTTTGTTCAAAATAGGGAAGATAATTGAATTTTGTCATAACTATTATAAATATCTTAAAATATTTAATCTGCACATTGAAGTCTAATTTTAAAAAAAAATTACAAATAAAGGGATAAAAAAATATACCCATATTTTCAAGAGAATATTTTAATAAAGAGCTGCTTCCAGAACACATCCAGATAGGCATGTAATTTATTCATTTTAGCTAGATACTTCAGTCAAAAGTTTTCTCTGAGCCAATTCGTTGTCTGGGTTGAGATTAATCAAAGTATTGCTAGATTTGGCTAAATCAGAGACTGAAATACGGCCCCTTTGTCGAATATATTTGGCTACAGCTTTCATTTCTTCCCTGGTAATATAGATAAATTTTCCTCGGTCATCCATCACCCCAGTTAGTTTACCTTCATTCAGGAGAGTATTAATACGGTCAATAGTATCCTGGAAAAGAAGTGACACTGACATTATTTATTATACATTTTTCCTTGAATAGATTTGATGTGTGTGTGTGTGTGTTTGTGTGTGTGTGTGTGTGTGAAATGTGTTTAGGTCTTTTTTTTTCTGATCATGGAATCTAAATGTTATTAGAAAAGCATATATAAAATTTTGTAGGAATTAAAAAAGTTCATTGCTTCAGATCAAGTTTGATTAACTGCAATGTGGAGGAGAGAAAAAGTGCTCTTATGTTCAGGTTTTATTAAATTTAGCAACTTAATGGTATAAAATTACCAAGTTTTATTTGTAATCAGAGATTTTACAATTAGGTTTCTCAGCTCATGGGATATTCAATAGAGAGTAATAGCAGTTAATCTAACTTGTTAAACATCACAGAAAAGTGAAGAATTGTTATCTAACAATTAATCTTAACATTGCAAAACTCACCTATGAAGAACATGTGGCTGGAGCTAATTGCAAATAATTTAGAAAAGCTCAAATTCAAAAGCCTTTTTAAATATCACCTCAATATGTGTGTGTATACATAAAAATATATAAATAAACATTTTCTGTATACTTTAGGAAAACATGAGAGATTCAACAAACTATGACATACATCATTGTGCAAATTAATTGAAACAAAATGAATCTCTTCCTAGGATCTTTCACACTTTCTCTGATCTCATATATGTTGTCTCTTGGTATTGGTTTCCTCTTTTGAGTGCATTTTCCTTTACGTTTTGGACAGGATTGACAGTTGAAAGGCTGACACCAACAATATCTGTGATCTCTCTGTAAGGCTAACTAATATGTTCATGCAGCATTACAATTTTCATATGCTTCCTTAAAGTAACGTCTATCACAGACAATGGGCATATAGGACAACTAATCGTTTTGAGACAATAGTGACTGAGCATGATAAAAATCTGATGCAATCACGAATGACGTGATATTTTCCAAGGCCAAACAAAGTTCATCATACACCACAAAAATAGACTCATATTATTGCATACCACTGCAAATGACCTAATCTGAGGAAAAAAAAAAAAAAAATTTGATTACACTGTCATTCCAGAGGGTCTAAAACTGACTATGGTGAAAGAAAGGAAACTAAAGCAGTTGTTTCATTTAATTTGGACAAGGGTGTAAGTGTCTACCTATGCTTCAGAACCACAAAGTAATTTTTTTTTTTTTTTATCCAAGATATTTTAATACAACATCAAGGACTTTTCAGACCCTCATTTACGAGCTTCTCTATGCTGACAATATGGATCTTCTTGCCAATACTATTCGCCACTAAAATCCTTATCTTGGTTAGTAAATTTAAAGAATTAAACTCTTGGCTGTTAAGGAATAAAGTATCCAGTTTTTAAAAGAATGTATCCAGAGCTGATGAAATTTATGAGTTATTTTGCTTAGTATTTGTACAAATATCTATAAAAACATATACAAGTGCAAAAACTTCATACCATTTTGCATGATTACAATTTTTTTCTTTTATTTTCATGATGCTTTCTGGTTTTCTTATTTCTCCTCTTAAAATTATAGTTTGTATAAAACCTGGTCCAAAAAACAAATCATTTTTTGTTTTTTAATTTCAAAGTTTTTGCAAATTCTTTCTCCTTCCCAGCTTGCTTTCTTCTACACAAAAAACATTTTCTACTTCCTGGCTATAAACAACAAACTTACCTGTGTTTTGATTTTGAAATGTATAGCCAAATCTTCTAGCATAACAACTTTGAGTTCCTGAAAAATATCAGAAATGAGAAGAATTAAACAATCAGAATATCATGTTAAACTGATGCAAAATGAATTTTACCTTAATGTCATCATTAACAAATACAAACCCCCACTTCACAAATACACATATAAAAATGACAACAGTATTAGAATTTAGAGAAACCAGGTCCTGTTAATACTGACTGTGGGGCTAACAGGTTTCAGTTGTTAGAATTTGGTTGTGTCAGGGAGAATAGTATATCACAATTTCCTGCACCTACTTTCTTCTCCAACCACGGTGGTGTAATAAGACATTTTGTTAAAATGTTTGAGGAAAAGAGCATCAGTGAACATAATCTGCAATTTCTCCCATTTTGTACTTTGATGATCAAACATAATTTTGCAAAAGTATTCTGGTTGTATGTAGCAGTGGCAAAGCACATGCTATGCAGCTCAGGAAAGGATTGTTCACACTGATTCAATGATACCAACTATAGACAGCTATTCTGGTTTGAAAAGCAGTATATGGACTGTTCAATGCCTGAAAAACTTGATTTGAACTTTTAACTTTGCGTAATTATTTAATAAGTTTTTTCTGGTTCCGAATTTCCTAAAAAATTGAAAAACTTCATTTTCACCTTATGCTTATTACTTATTTCAATGGTTTAAAACAAGCTTTTATGCACTGTTGTTCACATTGTCTTTCAGAAAATTTATAGTTTTACATGGTTTTAACCATGGGATGTGTTACAATGACTGAAAAATGGATAAAAAGTGTATTTTTGCCACTTTGTGCCTTCCTGTTGCTCAGAAATGCTGCATGAAGGGATCTGTTTTCTCGGTTTTTTGTGAAGTTTTTGATGCACACTGCATGGTGAGAGAAGATGAGGAGGTTTGTGTGCATCTTCACGCAGTGGCAGCAAGCTGAAGTCCAGGATTTTAACTGTAAAAGGTTTTTGCACAGTTTTAAAAAATTCAGTTGGGATTTTGCAACTAGTGACAAAAAGGTGATTAGTTGATCAAATTTGAGAAGAATTAAACAATTAGAAAATCATGTCAAACTGATGGAAAACAAATTTTGTATGTAATGAAGGAAAAAGTTCCAAAGGCAAGCAATGAAAATTGTTTTCAGTGAGAGGTAAAAAAAAAAAAGTATCAATGTTTTCAAAATTTTTCATTCATAAGAGTTCACCCTGAAAATTTCAGTATGTTAGCTTATGTAAAACAGAATTTTTGCCATTTCGAAGTTTCTCTAGAAATATGGTTCGATCAGTTCATGAGAAACCGTACAAGCAATGTGACTGGATAAATATATTTTAAGTTTTTATTTGCTGTAGCAGAATGACTCAAAAAAATATTCATAGCTAAGGGAGACAACTCAATGCTTTTTTTTATGGGACGCACTAAGAGTCGCTCTAGTGATAAACAGTGAATGACATCATGCCAAAGGAAAAGGCATGTTGGAAGAAAAACAAGAGAATCACTGAAGAGATTCTTGAAATGATGCAAAAGAGACAGAAAATGATGTCAAGTTATGAAATGGAATACAAGAAACTATACAAGGAAATAAGGAGGAAATGCAGAAAGGCTAAAGAAAGATGGCTAAATGACAAATGCACCAAAGTAGCAGCACAACAAATAATGGTGATATGCATAAAAAATTAAAGGAACAGGACAAAAGACCTGCTCAGCAACAGGATGGTACAACTGTATTAGAAAAAGAAAAAATACTTCAGAGATGGGATGAGTATATTGATCTCTTCCATGACAAGAGAGAGCAACCAACAACACATAAAAATATGGATGGACCAGAAATATTAAAAAATTGAAGTGGAATTGGCAATAGCCAAATTGAACAGAAACAAAGCAGCAGGACCTGACGGGATTGTAATAGAGATGCTGATGTTCTTAGAAGTCTTTGGTGTAGACAGGCTCACAGAAATAATAAACAAAATCTACAACAGCAGCAATATACCGGATTTTCATAGCACTATCTAAGAAGCCAGGTAAAAAGAATGTGAACTCCACCAAACATAAACCACATAACAAAAACTCATTATCTGGATTCTGATGATCAGAGCATGCAGCAGAATTGACCCAGAGATAGGACAAGAACAGTGTGGCTTTGTTAAAGATACCAGAATGAGGAATGTGATGTTCATACTCAGAATGCTATCTGAAAGAGCAATACAAAAGCAGAAGGACCTTTATCTGTGTTTTATAGACTTTGCAAAAGTGTTAGACAAAATATGCCACAAAGACTTGATAGAGATGCTTGACAACCTCAATATTTTTGGAAAAGACATTAATATAATAAAAAATCTATATTGACAGCTTGTGTATGGAGAGGAAGTAAATTCAGCAGGTATACAAAAATAGAAAGGGGCCTAAGACAAGGGTGTGTTTTCTCACCAGATCTATTCAACAGTGAAACAATTCTGAGAAAAATAAAATCCTTGCCAGGATTTGTTATTGGTGACCACAATTTCAACAATATATGTGGATGATACTGTGCTGATAACAGACATAGAAAAGAAAATGCAGGACCTTGTACAGAAGAGAAAATGAGAAGAAAGGACTGAGAATTAACTTCAAGAAAACTGAATGTATGGTCATCAGCAAAAAGAAAACCCCAAAATACCAACTACAGATTGGAAAACTAAAATAAAACAAAGAAATTTAAATACCTGAGAAGTGTTCTGACAGAAGATAGAAAGTGCAACACTGAGATTCAAAGATGCATTGGCATAGCCAAAGACACATTTCAAAAGCTAATCAGAGTACTGAGAGACCAGAAAATCTCACTGGAAACAAAGAAAATAGTGCTGGATTGCTATGTGATATCTTTCCTTCTGTATGGAAGTGAATGTTGGATGATCTCATCAAGGATGAAGGAAAAGCTTGAGGCAGCATAAATGTGGTTTTACAGATGGATGCTGAGGATACCATAGACTGAGCATGTGAGCAATGATGAGGTGTTGGAAAGGATGCAAACGAAACAAAAAGTCATACTTAACATCAGGAAGAGACAGGTGAGGTTCCTGGGACACAAAATGAGAAAGGAAAGCCTTGAGAATGTAATACTCACAGGACAGGTATGAGATAAGAGAGACAGGGGAGAGCAGAGTGAGACATACTTGATAGGCCTGAGCAACTGGATGGTGGAGCAGGGTTTTGGAGAGATACCAAAAGGAAAAATATTGAGCGACAAGAGACAGAGTCAAGTGAAAGTCCATGATCATCTATGACCTGAAGGAACACAGCACGTGAAGAAGAAACTAAAGAAAATTTCATGATGTATAAGACCAACTCTGTAAAACAGCAAAGTACAGTAACAACAACTTTTAAGGCATGAGTAAATGACCACTTGATTTTTTTTTGACAATCATCATATACATTGAAATCATAAACAAAGAAATCAAAATTTTTAGACACCAAGATTAAGCTAATGTGAAAACAGATTAATCAAATAAAAGTGAGTATTTATGAAAGTGGCTTCCAATTAATTTTCAGTCAGTCAGTTCCATACGTGATACATGCTTGGGCAATTATGTCTCTTTCAATCCATGATCTACTAGGCAGAAGATTTTCCCGCAGTAAATTGCCATTTCTTTGTGGTAGACTAGTTGCCAACTAAGGCTATAGAATCCAATTTTTCTTGCTATTTAACCCATAGCTGGAGGGAAGAGAAATTAATACCTTTCCCAAAGGTATTTGTATGTAAGCGAATGCAATGAATTCAACTGGAATTAATTTTTATCTATCCTTAAAGACAGAAAATAAGTTGAAGTGAGAAAAATATTTTTTTATAATTATTTTTTTTAATAAAATATGCAAATCAGGCATTTTATAAACTTTTATACCTTAAGTGATCCTTACTTTTACTTTATGCAAGTGCATTGAATTGAAATGTAAACATTTGCTTAAAAATTTTTCAAAATTTTCAATCTGTCCCAACTCGTCTTCTTACTGCAACTAACAAGTTTGTATAGGCAGCATTTTAGCTTGAACAATTTTCTGGACAATAACATGCAGATTTACAGCTGATCCTCTCCTCCTTGCTAACTTATATTATTTTTTCATTGTTTCATCCATGAAGGCTCAAATGAGCTAATATGGATGGCTTGTATCTACCATAGAACACTACTCACTAGACTTTTGGGATGTAAGCAAGGATATACCTTGATTTTATTACTATTTTTCATTAAGGAATCATAGATTACATGAAATAAGCACTTACAAAAATATTCTAAATGTATCTGCTGATGGAAATAATATTTTATAGTTTTGTGACAAAAAAAAAAAAAAAAAGCAGCAGATATGTTTTGTTTTGCTTGGTGTTTTTTTTTTTTACCAAATAACAAGTGGCTGAAGGATCTACAGAAAAAGGAGTATTTATTTTATTTCTTGGTAAAATATGACATTAGCATTCTCTATGCTACTGACCAGTCTATTCTCATTCCCAGAAGATATGTGAGGCTACATTTATAGTGCACTTAGTGAAGGAATAAGCTCATTACTAATGGTTTCCAAGTGTGAAATATTAATTATTTATGGTAAGTTTTTATCTGAATAAAAATGAACTAAAATAACCATAAAAAATGTGTAAAAAGAACTATAACTGCTGATAATGTTCTTTGTGATCAAGAATAAATATTGGCTTAAATTTTGGATGCCATAACATAATCAAATTTTGACAGTACATTGAAATACATGTGGCACTGCCCTATCACATTCAGTGTATGACTAAAAGATACTAAATTGAGTAATGTAACTATAGCATTAAAAATGAGTGTATCCCTTAAGAATGCAAACATTTTTTTTAGCAATTTAGTTGAAATAATATATATCTTAAATGTAAGTATCATGTTCATTAGGCACCGAGGAAATAGGAATTAACTTAACCATTGGGAATTATTATTTTGTTTTCTGTAGCAGTAAAGAAATAGATCTGCATACAGATTGAATTTTTTTTTATATAAGCTTATTAATTCTAATATTTATAAGTTTTAAAAGAAATCCACTCAAAAGTAGTTGTAATTATATTTTTAAATTGAAGTTTATCTATAAATAATAATATCAGTGATATAATTACATTTATGTTTCTTGTACTTGTTACGAGGATGCATTTGTATATAATAATAATAATAATAATGTCTAAAAAGTTGTAGTAAGGGATTCATTTGAGTCCTACTTGTTATTACAAAAATGATTTAATTCATGAAGTAGTCATAAAAATAAGGAAATTAGAAATAGAACATTTGGAAGATTCTAGAATGTCCGAGAAAATTCGAGTAAAATTGAAAGAATTTGAAATGTTCTAGAAATATGCAAATAGGTTTTGGGAAGAGAGTAGTTAGTTGTTAAAAGGATTTGCTGACATTATCAACTCCGGCCCGATTTGTGGATCTGTGCATCCAGCCGAAAGAATCTCTAAAAAAAGTTGCTGACTAACTAAAACCTGAATGAGAACCTTATGGAACTATATGGGTAAATAGATATTTTTGACTCTTTCATTGACCAAACTAATAATTATTCTTTATATACACATTTGAGGATTTGCTAAAAGTATAGCACTTAAACTTCTTTGCTATCTTAACTGGGTAAAGATCTTTGACACCTTCCTTCCCCTTCATAACACTTACCCATCACTCTGCCAGTAGTAAACTCTGTTTTCTGTTTTGAATGCAAAAAGTTGTAAAGTTTCTCGTAAATTAAATATTTGTATGTGATTTTTAAATCTGGATTTTGGTCAATCATTTTTCTTTCTATTGTTACATTTAGCACATAAACAGTTTTTTCTTATGTTTAGCAAATTTCTTCATACTTTATCTAATTCTTAATACTAGAATGGCATTGGAGAATCGAAATCTTTCAAATGATCTGTTAGTTTGTTTATCATTTGATATTTTGAGGACATTATGGTAATGTAAGACTATTTTTTTTACCAAGATGATTCAACTTTTATTATTAAGCATGTTTTACAGTTATTTCCCATTGCCCACCAGTTTCCAATTAACCTAAATCATTAGTTTTGTCTATATGATTTCTTATTAAAACACATAAATGATTTTGCACTGTAAATACATTTAATGCTTCCTATTTGACAAGTTTTATCTTTGAGTATATGCTTGTTTCTGTTAATATAAAATATTTTTCATTAAGCTGAATTAAAGATGAATATCAAAAACTCATTTTATCTCACCTTTCTAATATTTCAGTCAATGTATTCTTTGATAATCATTGGACAACAAGATAATGTCTAACTTGCATTGTTGCTCATATTACCTGAGGGCACAAATGAAATGTGTCTAACATGAAAACAGTAGAAACTAAAAAGCACAATCAAAGACTGCAAATTTCCACCAAGGCAATACTGACATCATCTTAGCAATTAGCAAAAGATGGTTATTAAAATGAAAAAGAATAACTGCAATAAACTTGACTGCTCTCAAAAGAACAAATACAAAACATGAACTTGACTGCTCTCAAAATTAAATTTACACCTAAAATGAAACCTGGGGAGATAATTAAGTATTTAAAATGATCTCGGGGAAGTAATTCAGTATTTGGCATTTGAAAGGCAAAAATTAAATTTTATTAATAAAACTGAAAAAATAACCCACAAACTTTATCCCATACCAGATTGAACCCAATATCAGTCATGAGGCCAATCATCCCTAAAAGTTTAATCTGAATCCATCCAGCAGGTCTGGAGATACCTTGGCTATGGTCAGACAAACAAATGCGAATGGATACAATACCTCTATCTCCAGTGGTAATAAGGAAAATAGTCTCTAAATTCTTATAATTCATTTGTGATGGTGTTTTAGCATATTAAAATTTTCACATATTTTATTAGTGCTTATGATTAACATTTGGTTTTAATAATAAAATATACCTAAGGGTATTTCAAGATTAATGTTCAGTTCTGTTGTAACAAAGTTAATTTTCAAAATTATCATATGTTACTACTTTAACCATTTTAAAAGCATTATAAAATACCTATCTAGAAGAAACCAGCTAAAATGAACCTCCATATCACAAAATACATTACACCATTTAGAAATAAACTTATTTCAATAAAACTTTTCTTAAAGAGAGATTGAGGAACTAATTTTTAAAAAGTATTAGGTTCTTACAAAAATAATGGCCAATTTTAGAAACATAATTTTATTCTTGAAAAATGAACAGTAAGAGTGTTGAAATTAGTCAAAATACAAGCCTTGAGCATCTATGCAACTTTGCCATCTATTGATGAGATTATTTATTCCTTCTTGATAAAGTTATTGGCTGTGGTGCAATGAAATTTTTGAAAGCTGATTCCACCTCTGATTTGGACTTAAAAGTTTTACCATTTAAAAATGTGCTTAAAAATAATGATAATCAGCCGGTGAAAAATCAAGAGAATATGGTAAACTCTCATATCCCAAGTCTGTGAGTTTTTTTCAACGTCATTCTTGCAAAATGTGGCTGTGCATTATCATAGAGCAGAATTGGACTATGTCGATTCACCAATGCAGGTCTCATTTTTTGCAGTCGTGCATGCATTTCAGCAAGTTGATTGCAGTAAAGCTCTGATTGGCTTCCAAAAAGTTATAGTGGATAATACCAATTGCAGACCATCAGTTAGTCACGATAATCTTTCGCTGATGCAATTTTGGTTTTGGGAAATGTTTGGGGGTACTCATCACAATCAAGTCATTGACCTAATTGTTTAGGGTTATCATAAATGATCCACTTTTTATCACAAGTGACTATTTGGTCAAGAAAGGGATCATTGGTGTTATGCAGAAAGAGCATTGAGCACACTTCAAAATGCCAATTTTTTTATTTTCATTGAGATCATGAGGAACCCATGTATTGAGCTTCAAGAATATTTCTGTCTGAAAATAAGTTAAAAATTATTAAAGAGTGCACATTAACTATTATGTATACCAAAATTCACTATTTGTCTATATTTCTGAGATAAGGTAGTATTTACAGTTTTTGCATTGTTCGGACTGTTATCCTCATCTTTGTTGCCATTTCTACAATGTTTCGGTTGTTGTACGCTCTGGCCTTTTTCGGGTGCTATGAATTTTGAGTTGGGCTCTTTATTGCAGTCACTGGGGTATATCATCCTCATTCCTTAGAGGGAGAAAACTCATGATTTCCAATCGAGGCTTTATGCAAGGAATGAGGATGATATACCCCAGTGATTGTAGTGAGGGGTTTGGTTCGAAGTTCCTAGCACCTGAGGGGTCCGGAGCGTACAACGGCTGAAAAATCATACAAATGGCAACAAGGATGAGGACAATAGTCTGAATAATGTAAATACACTAAAATTCACCTAATATATACAGTGAATGCCATGTTAAAATAGCTTTTCAAAATACAACACTTCAAGTGGCCATGCCTCCCAAAACTACCATACAAATGCGGGAGTCCCTCAAGGCTCTATCCTGGGTCCTACGCTCTTATCTACATTAACGATCTCCCCGATGCTATAAGATCCCAAGTAGGCATGTATGCTGACAACACCACAGTTTACTCTCGCCCCGATCAAAAATCTGGTGTGGGCGACAAAGTGAACCTTGCTGCCGAGCTTGAGAAGGACCTCTAATCCGTGATGGACTGGGGTAAGAAATGGCTCGTAAATTTTAATGCTTCCAAAACGAAGCTGCTATCAATTAACCATCACAGAAACTCGTTCCTAGCTCCCATTAGCATGGAACAGGCTAGCCTCCTTGAGAGTAAAACACCATGCCTCCTTGGCCTCACTCTTAGCGGACATCAAGTGGAATTTCTATATTGAATCCATTGCTAAATCCGCTGCTATGAAAGTCGGTTCTCTGTGCAGGGCCCGGAAGTTTTTCCCGTCTGAGTCCATCCTGCACATATATAAATCTACCATCCACCCGTGTATTGAATACTGCTGCCACATCTGGTTGGGTGCCCCTGCTATTCTTCTCGAGGTTCTTGACAAAATACAACAGAGAATTTGTAATGTGATCAATACCGACTTGGCAGCTTGGCTGCAGTCACTCTCTCACCAGCGTGATGTGGCTTCCCTGTGCCTCTACTATAAATACTTTCATGGCTTCTGCTCCGATGAACTTAGATCACTGGTGCCCCCTAGGTAAGAATTTGCATGAGATACTAGATTAGGAACTAGGTCCCACTCTTTTACAGTGAAACGGATAAAATGTAACCGCAATTTCTACTCTAATAGCTTATTTTCTCGCACTTCCCGCCTGTGGAATTTCCTTCCATATACTTGCTTCCCCAACAGCTACAATCTCCAGGAATTTAAATGTAAGGTCAATAGACACCTCTTATCACACTAACTCGCATCCATTCTTTCAAACACTCTTCCCATCTACCCAACCCACATCCTCGGTATCCTCATCCGTCTATCACCCTCCTTCTGACATTTCCTATAACCAACCACTCTTTCTCATCACTTTCCCCTATGTAACCCCCTGCGCAGTAGTGGCAGTGGAATGCCTTGATTGGGGTGAAATGATAAAAATTTGCATTTTTAGACAAAATGCAAATTTTTATCTGACAGAAATTTATGTCATTTACAATTGAGCATCAAAAATATAAAAGATTTGGTTACTATTACATTAGCAGAACTTACAAATATTATGTAGCTGTAAAGGTTCAGAATAGTGGAACTAAGGAAAGTCAGAACATGTTCCATGGAAATAGCCATGGTGTAGTGATAGGCTTGAGATTTTATTTATGCGAAAGGAAGCTAAAGGCTCAAAAATAATTCATCACCTACAAAGCTGAATGTTTTTAAGCTCTGTCAAAACTGAAAAGTGAGGCTTGAGCAGCATATGGCAGCAATACTCCATTTTTGGTCTGATCCAGCTCTTGTGAAGATAAAACATTGCAGGAAGAGTCATAAGCTGACCATTTTTTTTTTATCTTTACTTGGAATTTAAGTAAAGAAAATTTGACAAAGGTTATTTCAACTAATTATTGATTCAAAAAATCCAACCAAACCCCTAATGAACAGGAAAAAAATTTTTGGAAACATTTTCAGTTTTAAAATTTGACTTACTTTTATGTAATTGATGAACTGCTCTAAGAGGGACTCCGACTGCAAGAAGAAAAAAAATAGTGAAATTGATTTAGGAATTTTCAAAAATTTTCAAATTATTCTATTTAATAAGTGATGCAAAAAACAGTCAGGTCCAATGCATTGAAATTTGTATTGCTGTCCAACTAAATGAACATAACCAGCTGAATCCCACCTTAAATCAAACTTGTTTCCTCAATGGATATGAAACAAACTTTCTTATATTTTCTTTTAAAAACTGTATAAAAGCAATTATTTATTTTAAAAATAAATTCAAGCAGAGAGTTTGGATAAAAATAAAACTTATTTTGTCCAAACTGTCAACTCAAAATTTGGTTGTCTTATAAACTGAAATAAAAAATAAACTATTGAGTTCTTTAAATTTTGCTCATCCTTGTTTGTCCATAAAAACTTAAAATAAAACTTTTAATGGCCATTTATAAAATATTGCGTTGAGCTTACTGAAGAAGTTTAAAATGTATTTTGAATAATTTAAATGTCTTTGAAGTTAAATTTTGTTTTTTATTTAAAAGATAATAGTCTAAAATTAATTTGTAAATAAAAAAGAAAAAAGAAAGATAGAGGATAATTATTTCATATATTAAAAAGGTTTTAACTTTTCAAGACATTTTTTTAAAATATTGCCACAGTCACTCACCAAATCTCCATTCTTGATGACAAATAAAAATAACAAATTTGTGAAAAGAATGTTTATTTACACACATGGGCTGTCATAAAACCACAAATAGCCTTCTAATGTTTACACTTGAAAATGGTATTAGACTTTAATTGGAGGAATTTGAGAATTGTGATGGAAAATTACAAGTACATTTAAAAGAAGATATTTAATGTAGATTCTTTTGTGTCAAATGTAAAAGAAAATATTTTAAGTCCCAACTCTCAAGAAAAATGTTGAGAGTTATTGTCATTTTGGGGTAAGTTATGATGAACTTTTTGTATGTTTGTGGTTGAATTTGAATATACACTTTTTTAAATTCAAGTAACATCTTCATGGATTTTTCTTTTATGTAAAGTATAAGAAGGTTTTTCTAAAAATTAAGTGTGTTAACAATATTAAAAAAAGTTGAGGGTAGAACTGACAAAAAACAAAAAATCCAACATGTATCACTTCATCTATCAACCACAATCAGTTCCTGATATTTCAAGAAAGCATGCAAAACATTTACAACTATCATCAAGTATTTGTTTTCATTACCATCCTATTTTTAATGAGTTGAAAATTACATAATTTCACAATTTTTCAAAACAAGTTGCATATATTACAAAAAGAATTTATATTACTGTGGAAAGAGTTATTTTGTTGAATTCCTCATCCCAAAATTTTAAAGTTTTAAATTTTCAGGCATGTAACTCCAGTAAGCTTAGTTAACAACAAACCAGGCAGAATTATTTTTGTTAATTAGCAATTTAGATAGCACATAAGAAACTGGATTTTTGTTTCTTTTCCTGAGGAGTATTATTATCATCACTGTTTGAACAGACATTTTTCTATTCACTCATAATGGGTTCACAAAACATTTGCAAAAGTAAGCAAACAATAGATGCCAAAAGGATACTGCAATAAGTACAATTGAAACATGCAAAACAATCTATAGTCCCCATCCTTCATAATCTAGTGTCTGCTCTATTCTCGATAATATCCAGTCTTCCCCTCTATTCTCCATAACAAACTTCTTGATATTAAGGAATATACATCAAAAGTAAGAAATATTAATATTTAAAAATTGAAATTGAAACAAAAAAAGTAATAATTTAGAGGCTTTTAAATAGAAATTTATAATAGCAAAATTCATAAAATGGACAAAAACTATTGTGCATTGTACCAAATGTAGAACATGAGTCAAATAATAAGAATTGTACAGGAACTCAATTATTGAAAGAAAAGAAAATATGTTAAAAAATACAAACATTAAGATCTGTGTTTTCTTCTTGTTCTCCTTCTTCATCAATGGTAAACTCTTCTTTAAGCTTCAAATATTCTTCATACTCTCGTTGTTCCTCTTCCTCCTTTCTCTTGCGTTCTTCTTCTTCCTAGAATGAAAATCGGAGGTGGGAGGGAATCAATACAAAAGAAAAAGGAGAAATAAGTTAGCTTATATGTGAGTGTGTGTGCATGCAAAAATTCAGATATATCTGCAAAAACAATATGGATAAAAGACAAGACAAAAACTTTATGCCAACACTTTGCTCTTTTGACTTGCCTTCTTAAAAAAATGAAATGTATTGGCCTAAAAAGTTTTCCTTTGTATTTTTATATAAAATGAATTTTGGAAGGATAAATATAAAAAAATGAACCTTGGAAAGTTAATTTTGACAAAGTCTGAAGTCAGAAAAATTAGATAAAAAGTTGAACAGACTAACTTAGTATTGTTTAATAAAACTTGTTTGAAAGAATTGTTGATGCCTATATATGTGTGGGTATATATATAAATTTATATATATATATATATATATATATATACACACACACACAAAAAAAAAATTGGATCACAAATCTTTTTTGTATAATTTTTTATGTCTTTCATGAAAAATATACAAAAAAAGAAAAAACTTTAAAAGAAAAAAGAAAAAAGTGTTTTTTTTTTTTTCAAAAATTCTTCAACCTTCATTTGTAACATTTTGCATTAATGACATATCCTGATTCATTTCCAACATAAACAGTGCAAAAACCACTATTCAATAGGTTGTAGAAAATTGTGATTTTTGAAAAATTTATTATGTTCGCACATGTCAGCTAAATAAAAAAAAAAATACTTTTGTCATCATCCAATTTTTGTATAATACAAAGGTCATGTATGGATATTTAATATATACTGTATATTTTTCTGTAATATTTTTCTTTGTAGAGTTACATCCTTTTCACTAGTAATGCCCTGTGTCAGTGTTTTTGACATGATAACAGCAGACACTTCCAATAAGTTTAGGAAGCTACAAGGTTAAAACTTAGAAGTGAAAACGTGATAATAGTCACAAAATTTAAATTATCCTATATACCATCATTTTTGGTGGTAAATTAGTCTGCTATAAAGCAATACTGTGCTTTTAATTTCGATAAAAAAAAAAAAAGGAATACCAAAAGTAGAATTGAATAATTTTAAACAAAATTTGTCAAATTCATAAACTATAAACTGTTCTGTTTAGAGAAAAACAATACCAATGGCAGTACATGTTTACTGAGAGGAGAGGGTTCTTTGAGTATTTTTTTCTTTGAAGACTTAAACTCAATATTGAAAGACTGAATCTTATAACAACAAGAAGGGAAATGAAAAAAGATAGAGAAAAAGCAGTTACATTTCAAATGACATTTGTTTATGTTCCAAGAATAATTGTAATATTGTAGTGAGAAAACGAATGCAGGTATATTCAATTTAGAATGGAGTGTATCCAACTGGACATATTTAATACTGAATACGTATGAGGGGAGGTAATCCATACCAAATATTAAATTTGTGGCGCTACAAAATAAAATTCCTCTCTCACAAAATGAGTTTCAGTGGCTATTTAAAAATTTAAATAGTGCCAATTAATTAAGTGAGTGAGTGTGTGTGTGTGTGTGTGTGCGCACACATGCAAGAAAAAACAATGCATTTTAAAAGTTAATAGAATCACAAAATAAAAATGTAAAAAAGGCTTGATTTTTCAGCTTCTTTTGAATTTGATGAATGAAAGCAATTGTTTTATTAAACCATCCAGATTTGAAATTAGAGCTCATCTGCCTAGGATTCGGTTATAAAGCTCTTCATTGGAAATATAACCAATGCAAATACATAGACAATAAAACTCACATGAGCTGCTTCCTCTAGCTTTTGTTTTTCTTCATCTTTTTTCCTTTTCTCTTCCAATGCTGCAGCTTGTTCTTTCTTTTCTTCTCGTTCTCTTTCTAATTGCTGTAAAAAAAGAATGAAAAAGTTCAAATAAATTAATTTTAGCTTTTGCTATGGCTAATATTGCTGAGATGTACGGTAAATTTTATACTGAATTCATAAAAACTGCTATCAACAAGTATAGGCAGCAAATATTTTCTCCTTCATTAATGCTGATTTTCATTGATTGAAATGAAAAAAACAAAAACCCAAACTGAGAATGTGGGTGGTGTTTTGGATTCAGCTGAATAGTCAAAATATCAATTTCATTAGGTTTCTCAATACATATTTTTACATAGATGCATAGTTTTAAGAAGTAATGAATAAAAGACACTTTAATCTATTAAGTGATGAAAAGGTTTATATTTAAAAAAATTTTTTTTTTTAAGAATTTTTTTTAATAGCAACTGAGCCCTACATCATTACATTGACTACTGAAAGCAACTGATGAGCAGAGTGAAATTTATAATGTTTAGAAATTAAATGAACCATAGCAGTCGCTGCAACAAATGCATGAAGCAATATGTGAAATTTAAAGAAAATATTTTGATTCTAAATATAAAACAACAAAAAGGACCAAGTTCAGTGCATTTTGACAACTGAGTTGTCAGCAAATAAAAGAATACAATATTTGTGATGAGGAATTACTGGTATTATATACTTTGTTATTTAGACAGGTAGAACAACACTGGAGGATAAGATGACAAAGAATCTGCATACATGTTAGGTACTGCAACCTCAGTTGACCTAGTGTAAAGATGAACATCATCTGGGAGCCTCTAATTAAGAAAGAAAGAATATGCAAAAAGAATTCTATTAGGTAAGGCAGGGCATTTTTACAGTTCACCTCAGACATTAAATTTAAGAATGTCAATAATAGATCGTCCGTGGCCTAGTGGATAAATGCTTTGATTAAGAAATAGCTTTTCTGTCAGTTTTGAATTCAATCAGTGGGTCTGAAGTAAGTTGTAAGTCACATAGTTCAGTGAAAGAAACAACCAACCAGCATAAAGATGACTAAAGACAGGTGAATAGTGATATCAAAGATTCTCTAAGAGAAATAAGAATAAAAGATTGAATATGAAGGGTTTGGTTTTGAATTCTAAAAAAAGGCTACCAAGTATAAAAACAAACACCTGAAAGCAACCAGAGGATACAATGGCTGAAACATTGTGAATGAAGTAAGTGGATCTAAATAAACAAATAGTACCTATTTTAGATGCATTTAATTAAAATGTTGAAAGCATGACTTGTTTTTTCAGTCAACAATCAATACCAGTATTCTCTATTGGTACAAATGGTCAAGATTTTTCTGTTTTTACAAAATCTATAAAGTATTCAATGGACATCCAATTGGTAGTCATTAATGTGATGAAAATATGTACATGATACTGAAATTAAATGTTAATTAATGATTATATTTAATAAATTCTTCCAAAGACTTTGCTATTGGAAAAAAAAACAAAACAAAAACAAACACAGCAGGGCAATTTTACTTACTTCTCGCATTGCTCGCTTTTCTGCTTTCTCTTGTAATTTTCGAAGCTTCTTTGTACCGATTTTTCCCTCTGGCATAGCAATCTTGTCATAAATACCTTCTTCATCATCATCATCATCATCATCTTCATGCCTCTGACCTGCAGCTGGTGTTTCCTCATCTATAGGAATGAAGAGAATTATAATTGAAAACAAGTTTAAGTGATGTTAACACCTGTTGCTATTGGTCTTCAATTGTTAACACTTTTAGTTAGTTCAAATCATATGAGTACTAAATTAGTTTGGAAAATTCTTCATTAAAATATCTTCCTGGAATACATATTTAAGTTTCATCATGATACATTGGTGTGAAGAGTAAAAATATCACTTAGTGCTATATTTTTTTTCTTATTATTATTATGTAAGCTTTTTCTCACTAAAACCAAGCAGTATCCCTGACATATTTTTTGTTCTGTCTTTCCTCGCAATCAAAATGGTATAGTCCATCATTTATCTGAGGTAATGACAGTGCATAACACACACGCTAACTGATTAATAGAGGAAAAAACAGAATGATATATTTTTTTCAAGAATAAGAAAAGAGCTAGATAATGGTTTATAAAAACTAAATAAAGGCACTATAAAAAAAGAAAGGAAGATGAAGAGATGTCGGTCCAAAAAATAAAAATTGGTAACTTTGGTATACAACAATTTACTGTGGCATATAAAAAGTTTTAAATTTAAAAAAAAAAAAAAAAAAAAAATCAAGAATGTACTCAACGGGTTTGTATTATGGCATGGAAATCTTTCACTGAAACTCAAATCAGAGACTTAGATGAACTGATGCGTCTCACAAATACCCTTGCAAATCATAAACTGACAAGTATGCTTCATTTCTGTTGGCACAAGGAAAAATAAAAGGCTGTGCAGGTGGCAATGAAGGAGTATCTTGACACTTCTTTAAATTAAATTTAAATATAGAATTATTGAAGATGACAGAAACATACACTTAAATTTTTTAAAATCAATACCACAATATTTTGTTTTAATGAAGAGAAGTTCCTATGCACCATAAATACAGTGTAGATGTGTATAGAATCTATATTTAGTTTTCAAGTGCTATCTTACCTGAATCTCTTTCTATTTGCATCCTACGTCTTGCTTGTCTATGCCTTGCTCCTGTAGGCAGGTCATCCCGAGTCACAGGATCAGGCATACGGCGGCGCACAGCACCTACCTCTTCTGGCGAAACAAACAAAATGACAAAAGATGATCACTCACAAAAAACAAAAAATAAATATTCAGAATTAACCAGTGAAAATTGTAATATAAAAATCTTGAAAGAATAAATTTTAGTATTAACACATCACTTAATAAATCCTAGACCTAACTTATAAAACAACAATTCTTAGGCAAAATTTGGCTTTATTCATCAACATAGTCTCCTTCTAGGGTGATACACTGATTCCAACACTTCTCTAACAATTCAATGCCTTTTTTGTAGAATGATTTGTCTTTGGCCTGAGTTTCCAATATCATTTCTTCATTGGAGCCAAATCTTTTTCCCTGGAGCATTTTTTTGAGGTCTGCAAACAGCCAGTAGTTGCTGGAAGCCAGATCTGGAGAATAGGTTGGATGTGGAAACAATTCATAGTGCAATTCATGTAGTTTTGCCATCATTGTCTTGGTGAAAGATAATTTTTCCTTTTTCATTTGTGGTTGTTTTTTTGGAGATTTCTTCCTTCAAACACATCAATAATGCTATATAATATTCGCTATTGATGGTTCTTCCTTTCTCCAGGTAATCAATGAACAAAATACCTTGCACATCCCAAAATACAGAGACCAAAACCTTGCTTGGTGATCTTTGCGTCTTTGGTCACTTTGGATGGCTATCACCTGCCCACTCAGCTGACTGCCGATTTGACTCCAGAGTGAAGTGGTGGATCCATGTCTCATTCATTGTCACATATTTATGCAAAAACTTCTTGTTGCATTAAAACAGTTGCAAACAATGCTCTGAATCGTCAACACATTGTTGTTTTCAATCGACTGTGAGCAAATGTGGCACCCACTTTGAACACAGCTTTCTCATTGACAAATCTTCATGCAATATGGTGAATACACTGCTTTCTGATATGTTCAACTTCTCTGCTATCTCATATAATTTTAATTTACAATTGGCCAAAACAAGTTTGCGCATGTTTTGGTATTTTCTGGGACAACTGCTGATTTTGGGCGTCCTGAGCATTTAGCATTATTTGTGTTTGTATGACTGCATTTAAAGTCAGCATATCACCTCTCAACAATTGTTTATGATGGAGTAGAGTCCGAATAACACTTATCAAGCCATTGCTTTGCTTGAACAGTATTTTAATGTTGTCATGTGCCATTTGAAGATTAGTACTTCATAAAAATCATATGAATTTCTTATTAGTGACAACATCTACATGTCAGGCCCGGGACTTATTGAGTGATGTGTTAAGAAAATTTTATTTACATTTCTGAAAAAAACCTGTAATAATAGCATTTGTTTTTAAGACCATGATAAACTCATCTATATTTATAAAAATGGATATGTCTGTGTGTGTTTCCATTCTAATGGACCCTACTCCTCTGAAACCCTTAGTCTGATTTTAACCAAAATTGGGTCACTTGTCAATCATGACAAAACTTTGAAGCATGCAAAAAATTTTTGAATCAATTTACAGAGTACAGTAGAAATCACTGAATTTACGAACTCTTCTCCTCCAAGATGCCTTATGCGAATTCAACGAAAATCAGGAAACTCGTAGATCAAGGTTCGAACATTTGATGTACATAAAAATATTTTGAATCAATGTACGGAATTCATCAAAAATCAATGACAAACCTAATTTCGGGTGGTCTTTTGCACACTTTTATGTATATCTCCAAGACACTTCACTCAAACTCAACCAAAATTGAGTCACTGGTAGATCAAGGTTCGATACCTTGATATGCAAACAAAAATTTCAATTGACACACAGGGTGTGGCAAAAATTAATGGAAAATCTTGCTTTTTGCGATTGTTTATTTCACTAAAACATTTAGTTGTATTCAAACAAAAATCAAGTTTTTTTTGTAATTTCTACCTTACCATATGTCATAACAATTTCACATTTTCTACAAGGTGCCAACTCGTCTGACATTACAGGACAATGCATCCACTCCTTGTGTCACAATGTCATCGCATCACATTACAAGCTCCAGTAATGCCGGCCCACATTCTTCTAATTGTACATGCATCATTCCCGTTTGTTGGCAAAATTGACCAAGCATGAATCCTGTTTTACAAATGCAACAAAAACCAATACTTACTTTGCATTTTTTGAACTTACATGTCACAGCAACTTCATAATGGAGCTTTTTGAATAAGCACCTGACCTTACCATTTCATTATAACTACTAAAAAAAACAAAAAAAAAAACAGAGCAAGGCTGGACTATACAACTACAAATAGAAACTTTATAATTATAGAAGAATTTAAAATTGGATCTCAACATCAAATATTGTATGATGAAAATGAGCTTAAAAATGTAGCATAATTCTTTTATGGGAAAAACTTGAAAAATCATCAGAGCATAATTCCTTGCAAAATGCTTCTCTACTAAACATTTCACACATAAGATTATTGCATCCATATTGGTTTTGTTATAGTATCAGGTGATGTGGTCAGAGAAATTTCTTCTAGTCTCCTGCTTGTGTGGCATGGTGCAGAGTCATGTTATCAGACATAAGATCTTTCAACAACTACCATCTTGACCCAGGGCAGCTCTACCTCTTCAAGGCACTTGATGTAGGCCTTGATGTTGAGTTTGATGCCTAGTATGAAGATGAATTTGGAAGTTCTTTTCTTATCAAAATGATAACAGTGAGTTTTCTGAGCTGCCTTATCTACATAATCACCGTTTAGATTCATCCAACTTTTTTTTAATCCTCTGCACTGTCCTCAGATTGATACCCAAGTACTCTGAAATGTATTGGATTGATATTGTATTGGAACTGCTGGCATGAATGCCAAGCAGTACAGCATGCTGTTTCTAAATTTTTGCAAAGTGAATAGTGCCATGGCGCTCTTTTTCTCACAGACACTGCCCAACTGAGCCTACCATAGTGTGCAGTTGATAAAATAAAAAGCAACATGCATGCATAAAATTAAAAATATAAAATGGAGACAATTTATCCATCGCATCATGTACAGAAGCACCTCAGATCGATGATGGTAAAAGCACTAATGAACACTGTATTAACTACGTTCTCACCGTTCTATGAAAGTCTGCTCCAAATGACCCAATTTGGCTTTTGTTTTGATAAGAAGTGTAATGATGGCATATACATCCTCAAGCAACTCCAGGAAATTGCATAACTTTCCAACAGAAAATTATATACCTGCTATGTTGACCTTACTAATAGAGACTTCCTCTTCCCATTCGTTAAAAACTGTCTTCCAAGATCTGACTCCACTGACTGTCTTGATCTGATAGAAGAATTATACTAGTCCACAAAATCATACACATCTGATGAAAACCCCAGTATTCAAACCTCACTAACTGTATGACAAGAAAGAAAAGGGGATCTCAAAGTTAAGGTAATATAAGAATGGTCTTGGAGAAAGGATGTGCGTTGTGGTACAGTGGATATCGGCTTGGAACGAGAAACCGGGGAGCCGAGTTCGAATTCCAGTTGAATCCATTGTATTCACTTACGCGCAAATACCCTTGGGAAAGGTATTAATCTGTATCTTCCTTCCAGTTATGGGTTAAATAGCAGGACAGATTGGATTCTATAGCCTTGGTCGGCAACCAGTCTACCGCAGAAAGCAATGGCAACCTACTGCGGGATAATCTTCTGCCCAGTCAGTCATGTCTCTTTCGAGACATGATCGCCCAAGCATGTATCACGTATAGCACTTAACTGACTGACTTGGAGAAAAAAAAAAAATCAATTTACTCTGTTGTTCTAAGAAATAGAACTCAAGATAAATCTTTCCAGAACAGAAATTATGATCTGGAATTGGAATGAAAACAGTGATGACACCTACCCAGAACCCATCATAAAAATTTCAGGATGTTGATTTGGTAAATACCAAACCCTTCAAATATGTATGAATTGGTGTATGAATCAATTATAACAAATTTAGCATAGGAAATATGAAAATGAAAAATATAAAAGACTGTGCTAGTATTAGCTTCACACAATATAGCAAATTGCTACAAACTCGAAACATTAAACTACAAATTCAAATCATACTTTAATACAGATTTCATGCATGATGGCAAACTTATTCAGAAATACCTGTCAGCTGTATATAACCACATTTTATAAGGCAGAAAGTGTTGAGCATCTAGTTAGAAAATTAAAATCACACTCCCACTAAATATAAGCAGTGAGCACCAAGAAATAGGACACAAGGTAAATCTTTCCAGAACAGAAATTATGATCTGGAATTGGAATGAAAACACTGATGCCACCTACCCTGAATCCATCATAAAAAGTCAGAATATTGATTTGGTAAAAAGCAAAGTAAATGGATGGCTAAACAAGGTTTAGGAGAGATAACAAAAAGACAAAATTTATTAAGAGCTACAAAAAATTGTGGAGAGCCATGATTTCTAATGTCCTGAAGGGACATAACACATAGAAAGAGAAACACTTTAAACACCTTGGTGTATAGATCAGTTATCACAAATTTAATATAGGAGATAAGAAAATTGAACATAGCCTGTGCTGAGTTAGTTTTGCCTAGTGCCACAAGTTGCTACAATGACAAAAACATTAACATAAAAACTTGAGTCATATTCTTAAGTAGCATTGTCAAACTGAATTTTTTTTATGAATGCCATGCATTGCACCCAATCCATTCAAAAATAGCTAAACTGTCAGTTGTCTACTATTGCTTTCTCAGACAGACAGTTAAAGATGACTTGGAGTAAATGAAGCCTGTAGATCTTTGTGAGGACCATCCTTCTTCAAACCTCAAAGATTGTTGCTACATAATCACAAAAAAAAGAACTGTATTAAATAAGAGAGACCACATCAATTAAGGACTTTCAACAAATGTTTGGTTTGGTTTGGTTTAAGTTTAACGACCCATCAACCATTTTGGTCATTTAAGGGTCAGTCTTTAAAAATAATTTGTTGGTCACATTTTTTTCATTCAAAGACTTTGCAATATTTTCTTCCTTCAAAAAATTGGGAATATTTTCTTCCATTCAAAAAGTTGGGAATATTTTCTTTCATTCAAAAAGTTGGGAATATTTTCTTTCATTCAAAAAGTTGGGAAAAAGTTGGGAATATTTTCTTTCATTCAAAAAGTTGGGAATATTTTCTTTCATTCAAAAAGTTGGGAATATTTTCTTTCATTCAAAAAGTTGGGAATATTTTCTTTCATTCAAAAAGTTGGGAATATTTTCTTTCATTCAAAAAGTTGGGAATATTTTCTTTCATTCAAAAAGTTGGGAATATTTTCTTTCATTCAAAAAAGGTTTTGTTGGTAATATTTTTTTCATTCAAAAAAGGTTTTGCTGGTAAATACTTTCATAGCATTTTGACCCCAGTTTGGGGGCTAACTATTTACCCATAGCTGGGACCCTAACAGGTACTACCACTCTGGGTCAGGATGGACCTGGGAACAACAGCAATTAAGAGGCCAAATCAGAGGCCTTGCTGCCGGATGCAGTTTAAGGTCATACCCAGGACCCTTCAACAAATGTAATGATTAAAATGGTTATCATGTAATGCAAAGGGAAAATAATGACATAAGACATTAACTTTCCACACTTCTGAAAAGATCAATAACAGTGGACAAGAAAAACCTATTTTCCTGAAAAATTGTTTTAATAGAAAGATTTTATAAATTTCAACTGACAGTGTCAATAACTGCTTGGTCAATGAATGTTGAATGTTTCCTTATAAGGAAACAACTATTATTGCCATTAAAGATGAGAATAGAAACTAAATAGTATTTACTCCTCCTTTCACAGTGACAGGCCATGACACAAAGAACAGTTTAAAGGAGAGTGAAGGGAAGAGTGTGTATATGGACCAAGATACAAAATTGCACAGTTCCTATAAGAAATGTCACAATGGCGGCAAAATTTTACTGACCCTCTCTCTTTGGTGTAATGAGAGCTGTGCTTAAAAAATTAGCCCTGACTTCGGTATTACTACCAACCCCCACTCTTGAGTGTAATGTGGGAGGTACTACTGTGGGCAGATGTTTCCTGAGACCAAGCATCTCAATATTTTTTCAGTTGTGTTTGGCCCGATGACAGAAACACAATTGAGAGATAAAATGTAGTTTTTCTGCCTGAGAGGAGATACTGCACTTTGATCCCCACCTAATGGAGTGAAGAAAGGCATAACTCAAATAGCAGTGGCTGCTTGGTTAGTGAATACTGAATGTTTCTTTATAAAGAAACAACTAATATTACAGTTGCCAAAATCCATGACCACAAGCTTATTTTGGTTTTGAAGTAAAGAGAGTAATTTCCTTGTTTTGTGACACACAGAGAGAGTCAAACACATACACATGTTTAAAGGTTTCAAAATTCCTGACACCTAAAGAAGGCCGAAACGGCCAAAATGTCATGTCATTCGTTTTTTCTTTTTAAATTTCTATTAAGAATTTTTTAAACAGAATTTTTATTTCCAGTAAATGTGGCAATATTAAATTAAATTTGGAGTAAATTGGAACAGCGAGGTAAAACCAGCATATTTGTTTACTGGTAGCAAAATCTAGTCTAAACACAAGTTGTGCCATTTAATTTAGGTCATCAGAAGACAATGGAAATGAATGAAATAATATTTTCATAAAAAAAAAGTATTGAAGTAAATTGGAGCAGTGAGGTAAAATCAGCATAATTGTTTACCGGTAGCGAAATCTTATCAAAACATAAGTTGTGCCAAGTCATCAGAAGACAATGGAAATGAACGAAATAATTTTTTGCAAGTGAAATCGAAATAGCGCTAAGCCAGACACTCGTGTTAAGCACATGGTGACCTGGTTTATAACCCTCCAGGTTCCCGATATAAGTGCGTAGTAATGCTGAAAAATAAAGAAGAGTCAGATCACGACCGTGGAAGCGTATGGTTGTGTGTGAGATTGAGATCTCCCCCACCCCTGAAGTAAGAGTGCTGACGAGTCAGAAACAAAGACTTTAAGAAATATTATCATTGCAGCAGTCACATTGAAAAACCACTGAGTATAGAAACTTAATATTTGTCACTAGCATGACAACAATTAGAAGTGCATCATCTGTTCAGCACCTTTGCAAGGCACTTTGGTCCCAGCAATTTATTTGAGAAGAATTGATTCCTTCAAAAGAGTCCAAAGAACATTGTTGAAAAGAGTTATATATCTTCTGAGACGATTTAACAAGTGAACCATACACACTCCCTATCTGGACTCCAGTGTGTGAGTTGTTATGCTAAAAAACTTACTTTCTGTAACTTTTTTCTTCTTCTATTCTTATCCTGTATATAAAAGACATTAACAGTGCAACCATCGAACAGTTGTTTGTTTAGCTTTCTACAGACATTTTTTTCTTTCTATTTCTTTTTGCTATATTCTAAATGTTTAACACAGGTTCCCCAGCCATGTCTACATCTTCAGTCAATTGTGAATGAACAACACTTCTGCTTTCTGGATCTAATAATCACAACATGGGCAGAAAGCAGATTTAAACCAGTGGACCGGTTGAGGGACCTACGGCCAACCCCTTGATTTCGGTTAAGACCAAACAGATACCTCAACCAGAAGAGGAAGACGCTGGAGGTAGAGGAGCCAGGGTGGAAGAGTTAGACCTGGTGCATGTTGACCAGAACAGGACCGTGGAGTGGAAGTGTTAAATATACAGACCCATGACCAGGTTAATCCCGAGAGGAGAAAGAGGTTAAAGTTTTAAAAACACATCTAATAAGATAGTTCTGTAAAACTTTTGAATAAGGTAGTCATCAGATGAACAAAATTCGGAATTTTTTCCCCAGCCAAGGTCTTCCATCTTTTCAGATGTGATTTTCATTGTATGGAGATATGCATTATCAAAATGGAACATCACAGCTTCAAAATTGATCAAACCAGGCCTCTTTTACTTCAAAGTATTTAAAAAGTAATTGTTAACAATAGATGCATCTGACGTCATAACATTGACTCATAGCAATTCAGAAAGATCCACAAGGATGCAATACACTAAATACAAAACATGGGTGGAAGTTTATTTTGGGTTGTGCTTTAAACTGTTCACATCCACGAAATAATTTTCTGCTTTGCTTTATATGCTTGTAAAATATCCATTTTTTATCACAAATCACTGTCTAATGGTAAGAGATACATTTATGAGAGCACAGTGGAACCCATTTTACAAGATTGCTAAAGATAACAGTGAATAATTTGAATTTACAATTATAATAGAGTTCAAGCAAAAAGTAGATCAGAGATAAATTCAACCGTTGTTTGTGGTTCATATTTTAAGCTGAGATTAACTTATCTAAAACTTTCAAATCATCTTCAATAGCTTCTTTCAATTAAAGAACTGAAATATGCAATATTTCATTTTTTTTTAATCGAAAACTGTCTTATGTGATCTGTAGACAAATTCATCTTTAGAAGGGTTAGGTTTAGTGCTAATTACTAAGCAAGTTGAATTGTACTGTGATGTAACATTCAATTTAAATCATATGAATACATAATAATAAGCCTTGCTATAATCAAGGCATTTAAGAATAGCAAAAATACAATTTGATTGCTATAAGATTTCAGACATTATTTATGAAATGACAAAGGTTTTAATTTAAAAGTGCTGGTAGTCCATTGGTCAGTCTTTAACCAGTCCATTAACAGCTGTAGTTTTGCAGATAGAGAAAACTTTTTCTCAAAAAAATCATGCAATATAGTTTATATGAATAGGTTATATTGCTACTTATGAATGTAAAAAAAAAAAAGGATCAATTATTTGTAATAAGTAAAAATAAAACGAGGTGAAAGATTTCTCATGACTAAACATGATAGTGAAAACTGAACAAATTCTGTACACTAAATCTATAAAATCAGTTTATATTTGCAAAAAAGAGAAATCAATTTAAAATATATTTTGAGAATTAAGTATTTTTACCAACTTGTCTGAACTTGAATTAGGAATTCTACCTTTTATTATAATTATCTCAAGTTGCTAACATGATTATGCTACAAATCTACTTTGATAATATTAACAACTAGCAAGGAAATATTTGAAGTTTATTTTTATTGATTTTTTTTATCTACATTTGTGTATATGAGTAACTAGAAAGTATTTTTATGATTATTAGTACATAAATTCTAATAAGTGAAATACTTGTATCAATTATTACCATTTAATAATGAAATTCAATGCTTCTTATCACAAGAGAGAATAAAAGTTGTTAAAAAATAGAAAGCAAAATGATTAAAAAAAATCTAAAACAGACCGAAATTTTTAGGTTTTAGAAAATTGTAAACATGACTGAGCATAAAGAAATAAAGATTTCTAAGTATTTCAACCAATTAAATTTGTTTATTTTTCAAAAGCTTTTTTTTTTTAACTATATATTATATTGTTTTGTCAATCATATTTTCTCAGAATTGGCATCAAGGTAAATATCATATTTTGAGTAAAAGGAAGAACAAGTTTCAAAAAGAATTTTCAATCTATTTTATAGAACTTGTAATGGAACTAACTTTAAACTGTTATAATCCTATTTTTAAGTAAAGTGATACTTTTAAAAAAGGTAAGTTATAAAAAGGGAAACTTGTATTACTTTAAAAAAATATTTCTTTGCTTTAATCTTAACTGACAAATTTATTTCATCAGTCTTGATGAAATAAATACTTGATTATCTCAAACATTGTGGGGGACTGCAACAAGTTAAGCAATTAGAAAAAATAACCGTGTAACCTTGTGTATTCAAATTTGTTAACAGAATCTTTGTCAGTTATTAACTAGTATTACTTTCATTTTTTTACTGCTGGATTTTATTAAGTACCACCAAAATTTGAGCTAAAAAGAACCTTAAAAATACATGCCTACTTTTTTGGAAAATTTTGTTTTATTTGAAAAATAGCCTAATGCTAAAACAAAATAATTTTATATATTTTATGCTTGCAAGATATTTTAAAAACATTCTCATGGTCAAATTATCATTACTCTGCTATTTTAACTGAAAAATGATGACAGAAAATTTTAGACAATTTAAAAATCTGTTAAAATATGTTCTAGTTTTTACTAGAACATATTTTTTTTTACATAGAACTAGTAATACCCAAACAAAAAAAAAATCTTACCTCAAATTTGATTAAATATGAAAAACTAAAACTATTAAAATACAGAAACTGGTTTTGTTTATGTTTAAAAACAATCATTTAGTTTATATTACCAATAATTTAGGAATACATTTTTATTCTATAGGCCTTTATGAAACAGCCAAATATTTTTATACTAATATGAAAAACATCATTTTTAAAAGAAATAATAAAACTATTGAAATTTATTATGTCTTTTTAGATGTTATGAATTATTTAATTGCATCAAATCTAGTCTTTATAATAGGCTATGTTAAATTAGTTGGGGGAAAAATTGATAAAAACATTAAATTGGTATTGTGAGTTGATTGCCTTCATATTCAGCTACCAATGTCATAAAATGTTCTAGACACCTCCAAACATCATTAATCACTACGAGGGAGGTAATTCAAAATTGTAAAATTATTTTCTATTTGATCTTTCATACGAGAAATAGTTTAACAGTTGTAGAATTAAATAAAATTCTTTTAAAAATATTTCACTTTAAATTAACATTAAATTTTAGATTTTTCCATTATTTAAACACGTCCTTATTTAATAAAAAATAAAAAAAAACTCTTGACATTAGCAATTGGAAGAATTTCAAAATTACACTCAATAATTACAAGTTAATTTTCAAAAAATAAATATTATTCATTGTAGATTTTTTCACCTGTAAATTTTGAAAGAACTAAAGAAGTTTTATTAAGTTCTGCAAGTATCACAAAAATTATAATTTGAGCTTTATTGAATTATTTTTGTAATGTTTCAGGTTAAATTCACAGCTAATTGCAAAACGTTTTTGTTGATATATCTTCAGGGATTTTTCTTTTATAAAACTATAAGAGATATTGTAATCAATCTAACAATTATATGTGCTCATGATGTATAATGCATTTTTTTTTTTTAATTGTGTCACCCCAAGCAAGGCATTCCACTGCTACTATAGCACAGGGGGTTACATAGAGGGATTGGGTATAGGAAATGTCAGAAGGAGGGTGATAGACGACTTAGGATGTACATAGGGAGAGAGTTGGAGAGAGTGGGTGTGAGTTAGTGTGTTAGGAGGTGTCTATTGCCCTTACATTTAAACTCCTGGAGGTTGTAGCCGTCGGGGAAGCAAGCATGCAGTAGGGAATTCCACAGGGGGGAAGTGCGAGGAAAGAAGCTGTTGGAGTAGAAATTGCGGTTACATTTCATCGGTTTCACTGTAAAAGGGTGGGACCTAGTTGCCAATCTAGTATCTCGTGCAAATTCACATCTAGGGAGCACCAGTGATTTAAGTTCGTCAGAGCAGAAGCCATGAAAGTATTTATAGAAGAGGCACAGGGATGCCACGTCACGCATATATTATTAACTTAATAACTGACCACTCCCCGAAAAAAATTATCACAAAGTTATAAAATAACCAATTCAGCCTACAATTCATTTAAGTGTTTGAAAACTTTATTTAAATTGGACAACTCTCTGATTTTTGGAAGCGTTTTTTTCTTTTGCTTTCTTTTTTAGAGAAAAAAAACGCAGCCATTTCTTTGGAGGGGGGCACCTAGATTTTATTTAGATACCTAAAATATGAACTAAAAATGACAAAAACTTAAGAAAGTTTCATTGTCGAAATCTTCATATTATTCAGAAGAGAAAAGACAAAAATTAACCTAAAAGTTTCTTTTTGCTTCACTGGGGTATCAAATTATGATAAAAATTTGAGTATCTTTTTGTAGTTGCAGGAGGTTGTGGGTTTATCTATTCGAAGCACAATTAGAAAAAAAAAATGAAATATTTAAAGAAACCAAATGGTTACATGTTATCAAGCCAGAAATAATATTTCCCCAATTCTTTTTTTAAATATTACGATTAAAAACACCGAATAAGTACTCCAGATCACTAATATTATATATATATTTTTTTTAATCTTAAAGATTTGATCTCTTTAAAAAAGTTTACTAAAAACCCAAACAAATTTGCTCGTGATTTCTTACATTAAAAAAAAACAACATGTTTTAAATTCGTAATATGGAGTGCTTAATCGATAGTAAAATTACATGAAAAAGAATTATAGATTACGAATTCCTTTTTTTAAATCGCCTGGTATGAGTAGATTTTTTTGTGTTTGTTTACTTTTTTTTTGACTTTCGTAAAGTTTTTATCCCCAAATTCAGGCGTAGAATTTTAATCAGATTTTACTGCCAGGACAATTTTTAGTGAGTGTCATCTGAATAAGTCAAAATCATTTTTATAAAATGCTTAGTAGATACAAATGACAGCCACTAAACCCAGAATTGCTTGATTTAGAAACGAGTCATCCATTTCCATATGTTTCTCAGTAATAAACAATAAACATGGCCAGGCAGCAATAGTTTAAACCACTAAAATTCTCTACTTGAACGACACTACTTACCATGTGCAACTGTTGATGGTTGTCTTCTACTCTGCCATTTTTGAATAAGGGTGATTATTAGGATTGCTAACACCAACAATGTGGCTAAAACAAAATAAACTGTTTCTCTCGACCAACTCGAATCAACTTTTCCATGAGAAGCCATTTTAACAAACTGAACCGGTGTTGCAGAGAAGTAAAAAAACGTGGAATACCCACTGAACAAAACGAAAAATGAAATACGAAATAAAAGTCACACTGCTGGCGAATTACAAGTTTCGCTCAAATGAGTCAAATATTTGATTCATTTTTATAAAATTTTATTATTTTATGAAAGTACTAAATTTTGAATAACAACTATTAATAAAATAAAAATCATAGTTTTAAGTTAAAAATTTAAGCAGTCTAAATTGCGGTTTAAAAATTCAATTAGTTGTGATGACTAATTAACACAAAAAAATGTAAGTTAAATTAGGTTTCCGTTTCAGTCAGTAGTTTTTTAAAATTTTTTAAAATGTTTTCAACCAAGCACTTACAATTACTAGCAATAATGTTCACACTGAGAGCTTTAGTCGGGCTGTGTTATTCAAGGTTTAAAAAGTGCTTGACAGGAGAAAAATTATTTATACTCGAGAAAATACCGTTTAAAAATTAAAGCAGTGTGATTTTAAAGAGATTTTTTTGAGTTTACTAAGCAGAGTTATTTTTGAGTTTACTAGCAGAATCAAAGTTAAAATCTCATCAAATCCTGGAAGAAAGATTAATTTACAAGTAGAAACTAGTTAGTGACTAAGTGCGTAGTGTAGTCATGTACACATATTGTCACATTAACAAATTTAGTTATGATGTTGGGGCCTCATATGCATAGGAATTTTAGGTTTGAATTTTACATGGCACAAGGCCATTTCCCAAAGAACTTCCTAACTAAATTCCTGCATTCCAACAATTATTTTATACGGTTGAAATCATTCATGAAATTAGCAAATGGAACATTGAATAAAATGGTCAAAGCATTAATTATAATTATATAAAGTGTATTAACAAATAACAAGATTTTACATACTTTGTACAGACGTTGAATGTGTCTGATTAAATGTCTTTCATTTTCTGCATAAGATTGTGTTACAGCAACTGAGGTAAGTTGTAAAGTTCTTTGTCGCTGGAAGATTTATCAGTGTCATATGTAATTTGTGTGAGGAATAATTTTGATAGAAGATTGGTGAAAATGTTTAAGTGTTATTAAAAGAAATAAAAGGCATCTACTTGTGTCTTGCAATTAGTATGGGTGTGTGAGAGAATTGCTTGATATTGAAGAGCGCGAACCCCGCAATAGCATGCTGCTATTAGAGGCTGCTGTGAACTGCCTTCCTTTGTGTTCTCTGGTTCTCCTTGGGTGTACCACGCGTGTGCTATATATACATCCCGTAAACAAGTGGGAAAGCAAGATTATCATATGATTGTCGCGTGTGTATATGTACAATGAGTGAATGTAGCTGTGTGATAATATACGTGACTATAATACCCCGGCGGAAATTAGAAAAAGTTGGAACAACGAACTTTTTTAAATTGTTCATTTCCACAGTCTAGAAATATTGTTTAAATTTTGCAGGCCAGATATATCTTATTATGTTGCTGTGGTGTTGATATAGTTGATATGCTTGTGATTGTTGTGTTTCCATCGTCTCAGAATATGGCGTTTGTACATCGTTGTGAGTCCCAGAGAAAGTATTGAATGAAAATGAGTGCGAAATGTCTTTGAGTCGACATGCTGAGTTTCTCTGGGCAGCCGAAAAGAGATGAGTGTACCGATGAGATGAGTGCTGAATGAGAATGACTTTGAATATAAATTCTAATTCGAAAAGCTTTATGGAAGCATCAATCTCATTATGAGCTGGCTGCAGCGAAGAACGATGACAGGAGAACTGGTTGATGAGAGGAGGTAGCCATATTGTCTTGTTGGTCACCATGATTGATGATAATATTTTTGGCAGGTCCATTGAAAAATATTTTTTGGCGCAAATTCCTGATTGAAGGTTACTTTTGTTTAAAAACCGTTTTTCCAAGGTTTAATTAATATGTTAGGCACCGAAATAAGTAGGTGCCTTCTTTTGTGTTCTCTGGTTCTGCTGCAACTGTCCTTGGGTGTACCACGTGTGTGCTATATATACATCCCGTAAACAAGCGGGCAAGTAAGGATATCACGTAATTGTCGTGTGTGTATATGTACAATGAGTGAATGTAGCTGTGTGGAAATACACTTGACTATAATGATAATAATACGGATTTAAAAAAAAAAAAAGCTTTATTTTTAACTAATTTGTAGTTTATTTTATTTATTAATTACCTGAAATTTCAACTATTACGAAGAAGTACTGAAAATTTCGGTTTAACCCATTTCCCATTGTTAAGCATTATTTGGTCGGGCTGAGAACCTTTTAATACCTTCTCGTATATTCATCTTATTTCGGTTCAACTTTTACATAAAACTTTTGAATTCTATTAAATGAGATCATAAGATCGCCAGTAATTAGAACCAATGTATTTCTTTAGGAGTCGGGTAACTAGTAATTAAAATATAATTTAATTTTTTTATACACATACAAACAGATCCCAGTTAGATTGAGAAGATGAAGTTTTGAACTATTGAAAGTATTGCTTTTCTTGTGTGTTGAACATAGTTACGAGTGCATATCATTTAGACAAGCAGCCATTTAATTGTCCTTGTTTCAAATTTTGAAACAAGTACAAAAATACAGTTTAGCAATTGCAAAATACATTTATTGATACACAAACCTGAGATGTTGTAGCGGATAAGAAATTAATTAAAAATAACCTTCTTTACAAAAATTCACAATGACGTGTGAAATCCTGGGTTTTCACAAATAAAAAAAGAATTGACCATGTACTTAAAGAAAAAGACGAACCCAGATTTCGCAAGTAGGTGTTAAAATGATTTTTAACCAATGAGAGCGACTTGCACGACTTAGCGATCCAGTGCTAAATTCAAAAAGACTATATAAATGACCTCGGCGTCAGTCAAGAGTCAGAGATGGGAACAACGAAAGAGAGACACACATCTAAAATGTAACTTCAAACTTCAAGCGACCCGGACATTGTCCTTTATTTCTCCTTATCTATTTCAACAATTACTACTAGAACATTTTGTACGAACTCTACCCTTTACCTCTTAATAATGTTTTTAATTCAACGTTAACTTCTACAACTTATGTTATTCCTCCTTTTAATAAATTTCTATTTTAACATTAAAAATGTATATTTTATTATTCCACAATTCTACATATTCCAACCTGCCGGCAACCAACCTTATGATGAAAACCTTCTGGTAATAATTCTGTATAAAACTTGTAACATCTAGGGAGTTTGGTTAAGTAAGACACAAGGCCGAATCAAGAAAAATTAACCAGCTCCCTACGCTTCACAGGTGACCCCGAAACACGCAACACGCAACACGCACTCTACTGAAGCGTAGGGAGCTGGTTAATGTTTCTTCCTTCTATAGAACCACATTTCAGTTGTTTCAAGTTTTTCTTTCATCTTTGATGATATTGTCCAGCATTCACTGCCATATTGAAGAACTGACATCGCATAGCAATCCAGTACTCTCTTCTTTGTTTTTAGCGAAATTGTCCTGTTTCCTAATACTTTACTCAACTTCTGGAATGCTTCCTTCGCAATGCCAATTCGCCTTCGGATCTCTGTGTCGCATTTTCCGTCTTCTGTTAGAACACTTCCCAACTATTTAAATGTTTTATACCCGCTTGATTTTAGTATCCCCCATCTGTATTTGGCATTCCTCTTTAGCCTGTCTGCATTTTCTCCTTATTTCCTTGTATAGTTTCCTGTACTCCATTCCATGTCTTGATATCATTTTCTGCCTCCTTTGCATCATGCCGAGAATCTCTTCAGTCATCCAGTCGTTTTTTCTGATGTCACTATCGCTTCTTTTAGTGAGTCTCATTTCGAGTGTCTGTTTCCAATTTGTTCTTTGTATTTGATTTTTGCGCTGTTAGTGTATTCTTTCTGCAGGTTGAGGTCGTTCACGAGCATGTTGTATTTCAGTTTTGATGCTGCGCTAGGCTTCTTCAATCTCAGGAGTTTCACCTTTAGTTTGCAGATGACTGGGACGTGGTCGCTTTCACAGTCGGTGCCTGGATAGGCTTTGCATTGAACCACTGCGTTTCTGAATCTCCTGTTTATGGTTATGTAGTCTATCTGTTTTTTTCGTGTTGCCTCCTGGGCTTCTCCATGTCCATAGACGTCTTGGGTGTTCTTGAAACCAGGTGTCAGTTTTTACCTGGTCATTTACTGTGCACAATTGGACCCATTTTTCTCCTCGTTCGTTGAGGATTCCTAATCCAAAGTTGCCAGTTGTCATACTTCCCTCTCTTTGCCTACTTTGGCATTCAAATCTCCCACGATGATTCTAATTTCTTGGCTTTTCTTCCATTTCAGTTTGACTAAGAAAACTTTTTCAGCGAACTGGCAGTACACCAGAATGCATTTCTTCATTTCTTTGTCCAGTACTAAGCCGACTCCTTTTTCATTATTTTTGCCTCTTGCGTATATTATCCTGTGGTTGTTGCTGCTGAAGTTTCCACTGTTTGGCTATCTGGTTTCGAATATTCCCAGAATATTGATGTTCAGTCTGTTCATCTCTTGCTTGACATTCTCTAGTTGTCCGCAGTTGTTGAGCGTCCTGACGTTCCATGTCCCCAAGGTAATTCTTTCCTTGTTGCGCACAGTCGTAGGGTAATAATCTAGAGACACCTGTTGCTCATGTCATTCCTTTCCGGGCGAGGGACAAATTTTGGGAAAAAGTGCCCCCTTTACGCCGTTGGTGCTAACAGTCGCCGGGAGATGGTCAGGTGACACTTGTTGCCCATGTCGGTTCTTACCGGACGAGGAATTGCTTCCTTTGGAAGCAACCCCCTTCACGCCGTTAGGTTTCATATATTTATGTTGTACAGCCATGATTATGCGCAGGATAGATAGATAGTTGCCTTCTCCACGGTGATTTATTGAGACACGACCTCTAGTTAGCTGGCCGTTGACCCCTTAAGAGTTCTTTTGTTCTTTGTAGGTTTAATTTAAGCATTTCGTTTCCAGGAGACAGAAAAAGCTGGAAATTTTCTTTGATTTTTCGTAATTTATCAAAGACAAACCTTTACTGTCTTTCTTGGAGGACTTCGAACGTCTCTTAGTTTAAGAGACCCAAAGAAACAGAGCAAAAGAGGGGGTGGGGAGATATAACGCTATACAATAATTTACATTTAAAAAATAAAATAAAAAACATTCATTTGCATTTTAAATTAAACAGTAATCTGCAGAAATAGAAAAAAAAAATAATCTGAAATCGAAACATGAAAATAAAATGGAACATGGGTGAAAACTAACGTGCGATTAAAATTGACGCTGGAACTTTTTTTTCACTCGGATGTTATGCGATGAGTAAATTGTCGTATCTGCTTTTTTTAATAAACTTTGCCAGGTGGATTCCACACATCTGTTGTCTGTATGTACAAACAATGCAGTGATATACTTACATAGTACCATCTCCCTACGTATTCATCACTCTATCTAAAAATAGTTGCATATATAAATTGAACAATAATGTTTTTTTTTTTAGTTTTTAGGTACATTTTATTGTGATTTAGCTTCGTGCCAATAAACATATTACAGATTTTGTATAATAATAAATAAAATAATTAATTAAATAAGTGATTGAAATCTATAAACACTATCTATGTTATAATAGTAATTTTTACCAATATTTATTTTTCTGTTAACTTCCGAATGAAGATAGCTACTGCTTTCATAAACAGTATATAGTTATCTTCCTTGAATGTAAAATAACTTCTGCCATCCGTTGAAAATTATAGATGTTATTAACATAAAGAAAAAATAAAAAAGATTCTACAACAGTTGCAGTTAGTATAAACGTTGGTTATACTGTTGCAAACATTTATTTCGCATTGATGATTAGAATATACTTTTCCGGTGAAATGCTTTGTAAATTAAAATATTAATAATACATACAATGATACAATGTATTGTATGAGTATTTATAAATTACAGTGGATAATCTCTCCACATTATTAAAATCATAAAAATATACCAGTTCAATGTTTTTTCACCTTCGAATATGATAAGAAGAATGTTTAAACACAAATTTGGATAACTGATAGGTTCCTCTTAGTGGCGTTTTCCAACTCTTCTTTTTAGAGTTTGTAGAAAGTGGTCCTTTTTACGACAAAATTCTTCTAACTTGACATACATAGAGATAATATTCTAATAATATATCCACATGACACTATTTTACTCGACCTTGTAAACAAACTTAATAGCGTCGAATTCATAATAGATTTTACTTTTACAACTGAAACTAATAACACTGAGGCCTACCCTTCCTAGATATCATGCTATATAGAATCAATATTGATCTTCAACTAAATATTTATAGAAATCTACCGGTAAGAATGATCTCGTAAACTATACCAATATAGTAGAATAAAATCAGAGATGATTACAGGATTTTATTTAAGAACACTAAGAACCTGCATCCTCCGATATTTAGCAGAAGAATAAATATATATAGAAAATACCTTTAAAACCATCCAATATCCTTATTATTTCATCCACAATGCTAAGAGAAACGTATACAAAATCTACAACTTCAAAAAAGATGACAATAACAACAACAATAGCAATATGGATAAACTAGATAAAAATAAACTTATATTAAATCTTACCTAACGAATCCTTAACATTTATTCCAAACAAATATATCCAATCTTAATAGTATCAAAATACGACTATGTTCAAACTATTATGGATATTTAGCGCCAAAAATATCTATAATATCAATAATTCTGAAGTAAGCATATGTAAAATACTGTCATCACTGTTCCTTATCATAGGTAAGTTGAAAATTTATTAATTTTTCACTCGTTAAATTAAATTACAAGCAGTTTCCTTATTCTGATATTTTGCTGTTTAATTTAATATAAAAATACTCTTTTTAATAAAATAAGTTAAATAGTTGGAAACAATTCGAATATTTGTAACTCCGAAAATAATTAATATAAAAAACAACTTGATTTTTTTAAAGAATTTTTTTTATAAGATCAAATTTTTATTGGTAATAATAGTCTTTTTGTGAAATGTATTTGTAATTTGTTTTTATCACATTTTATTTCGTGAACTACTGGTTGAAATATTAAAACGAAATATAAACCCAATTTTTAATAAAAATTCCGTTTTTTTTATTAAAAATAAAATATGCAAGACTTTATTATCAGATCAATGTCAGTACACTTTACAATAATCAAGGGTAGCAACTTATTAGAGTAGTTTCCCTTAGACCACGGTTCGGCAACCTACAGCCCGCGAAGGCATTTTGACCGATTTTTGAGCCTGATTACCAAATGACTCTATTTTTAACATGAGAGACGATGCTTTCCAATTCAACAAAACGCCTGCTGTTATCTTCCTCTGATCCACCCAACTGAATTTGAATACTATGACCGCAAAAACACGACCAAAATCCAATCACCTCCATTTCTACGTCAAAAATAAAAAAAAATAAACAAAACAAAAACTGAGAGCCGGTTTGACCGACCGACCAGCGACAGACATTAGGCGGGGACACCTTCAAAGAGACAATGTTGTCTCAGTCAGCTTTCTAATACCTCCAACAGCGACCCCGCATTGCTTACCCCTGCCACTTACCCTATGTAAGTTGATAGACTCTTTCAATGGGTCATGTTCTTATTTTATCATACGTAAATGGATGTGTTTGCAACTATTTGTACTCGTACGTATGGGTATATGTGTTTCGTTTTTGTTTGATGCGTGTGTGTGGTTCGTTTGTGGTACAATTTTGGTTGATTTTTTTCACTTTGAAGTATTTTGACGTTCCTTGAAGAAAAGTAATTTTTGTTAGTTGTTTTTTAATTTTAGATTTTCTTTTGTTTTTCTGATTTCTCAATGTTTATTTTTATTATGGTTTTAAATATATTTAGGTTGAAAGGGGTTTGCATATGTAATTTTCCTTAATTTTTCAGCAACGGCCTTCGTCTGACCCGCGACCCGTCGTTATAATGCGATTCGGCTCGCGGGGTCGAATGAGTTGCCAACCCCTGCCTTCGACTGAAAACTGCAAGTTATACGAGACGAGACAATGCAGAAAAATTCTCAACTCTAAACAGGAAACAACTGTTTTGGTCATTTGTTCAGATTTTGGGGACTGGAAAATCTAATCGGAAACTTCATTCAATCATATATGAAATATAAAAATTATATATATTGTATTAAGCCAAAAACGTACATCGAAGGAGATTTACAAGTGTCTGTATTTCACAGTAATTTAAAATAGGTACGCCACTAGTATTTCGATATCTAACTTTTAAACTGAATTTTAAAAATGAAAAAGTTTTCTTGAAACTTTTATTTAAGTTTTAATTGAAAGCTAAATGATTAAATTTACTATTTTCAGTAAGCAAAATACTCTGGTTTATTTCGAACAGAAATTATATTGATTGGAAGATATAACATTTTGAGATTTTCTTTAAATTTTTAAATTTTGCTGTCATTTTTTAGCGATCGACACATTTGTAAACAAGAGTTAATTCTCGGTTTTAAAAATTTTGCAAAAATATACTTCTGTGACTTGTTTACGACATAGATTTAAGAAAAAAATCGTCACGGAGATAAGATATTTGAAGTGCTAATTGATGAGTTGACAGCCTGTCAGTCATCAGACTGTCAACTCGTCAATTATGGTTCACCAGAATTGACATAATTTGATGACTGAACATTTTTTAAAAAAGAGGAACAACCCTTGAAACACGTGACCTTTGAATTTAAAAGAACTAATATTTTCTGCAATCTAATATTTTATTGAATTTTAGTTGCATTAGCTTACGTTTGAATATAGTTTCTGAAAAAATGAATTTTCTTTTAAAATAATGTAAACTTTTCTTAAATTAATTTAAATATTTAATAGCTTTACATTTAATAAATACTGAGGTGACTTAGTAATTCCTGAAATGTTATGGTGTTTTATTTATTATTGATATATGGAAATTCATGAAATGTTATGGTATTAATTTAGTATTTATATTTTTTAATATTTTATTTTTCATTTTAATCTTTATTAATACGAATTATTCGCATGATTGTTAAAGTTATTACATTTTTATAGTACTGAAGCTCTCTCCGGGTCAGGTTTCCTGCCATTTTCATTTATGATGTGGCCTAGATATTTTATTTCTTTCAAGAAGAAATCATATTTCTTCTCTTTAACTTTTAATCCAAAGTCTTGTAGTCTTTAAAAATTTCCTTGATGTGTGTCGCATGTTTTTTTTACATTATCGCTTTTAGCTAAAATATCGTTCAGATAAGCTGTGGCGAAATTTTGCTCCGTCAACATAGTATCCATCGTCTGCTGAAAAATCGCAGGCGTTACTTTTATCCCGAATAGTAGCCTGTTGTATTTTTATAGACCTTTGTGCGTATTTATCCAAAGTAATTTGAAATTTTCTTCCGTAATTGGAATCTGCAAGTATGTTTCGCTTAGGTCAATCTTTGAGAAAATTTTTCCACCATTAAGTTTAGTGAATATTTCTTCTGGGCTAGGCAGCGGATAGTGATGGTCTTTAATTGCATTATTCAGTCCCGTGGAAAAATCTGCACACACGCGGATTTCTCCCGATTTTTTCTTGACATAAACAACTGGTGCTGCCTATTTACTGAAGTCAGTTTTCGAAATAATCTCATTTTGCTCTAGCCTCTCCGTTTTTTTTATTTTGTCCATTGTGGCGAAGGGTACGTTTCCCTTTTTCCTAAATACAGGTTGAGCATTCTGTTTAAGCTCGATTTTCGCTTCAAATTTGTTGCAACGTCCTAACTCACTTGAAAATACTTCTGAGAATTCTTTGTGCAATTCCTCCTTCAGTTTTGTGGCTTCCGAAAACTCAGAGTCTATTCTTTTACAAAACGAACTAATAGGTAAACCCTATATATTGAATTTCTGCATCCAGTCCGTTCCTACTAGGTTGTCTGTATTTCTCATCACATAGATTTTTAATGTTTTTATTTCTCCCTGGAATTTTACGTTCTCTATAATTTCGCCTTCGAAATTTATCTTTTTCCCCGTTACGGATTTAGCAATTTTTTTAGTGTGTAGCATGGTCGGCTTATTTAACTTCCGCCATGTTTGTAATTTTATAATCTTCAAATCAGATCCCGAATCCAGTTACAATTTATTTTTTTTTATTCAGAATTTCCATTTCAACGTATTTTTTGACATTTTCCTTATTTTCATCCTCCACTCTAGTAGACCTTACCCTACTAGGTTGATTTTTATTTCTGCATACCGTAGCTTTGTGGCCCATCTTACCACATGCTCGGCAATTTTTGGATTTAAAAAGACAACCCTTAAATCAATGCCACTCACCACATCCGTAACATGCAGAAGTGGGAGGCTTGTTTTTTACTGGATTCTTGTCAACCGTAGTGCTGTATTTTTTCTCTTTGGCATTATAATTTTGTTTTGTCTCTGAGGAGGGTACGAAACGTAAATTTCATTTTACCTTTCGAATGTACGCTACTCCTGACTCTTCAATGTCCTTGCTATCTTTCTTTATGTTGAGGCATTTCTGGCAATCTTCTGGAAATTTTTGTAATGTTAGACCTGGCTCGTTTTGCAGTTTGGTCAGCATGCGTTTCCTCATTTCGCTGTCTTTAGCAGTAACTAGTCCTTGGACGAATATGAGACACTTGAAATTGTCTGGGATAAGTTCCGACAATTTAAAATCGTCACGATGTTTATTGACGATAGCTGCGAATGTAGAGTAGTCCTCGTTTTCGTCTTTTCTGAGATTAAGGCATTTCCACCTTTTATGGAACAACGAAATTTTTGGGTTAAATAGCTCTGTGAGGCCTGTCACTGCCTCATCGAACCTTAGATCATTCGTTTTTTAAGGGAGAATATTGTCTACGAACTTGGTGTGTTCATCTGTGCCTAATTTCCGGAGCAGAAGTCTTAATTTTTTCTTCTTACTCCAGTGCTGACAGTCGATATTAAAAATATCATCGCATCGCCTGTAATACTCTCCGAAATTTTTATCTTTCTCAACTGAGTATTTAAAAATTTCAATCGCGTTCCCCACCACATCTTGTGAAAATGTCTCCTCCTTCTCTGTGTTCCTATCCAGGGCTGTGCTTAATTTTAAAAACAGTTCTTGTAGTTGTGTTTGTCTTTCCTCGTTTGCCTTTTGCATTTCAATATGTCTTTCTTCAACTTGCATCTCTATTTGTCTCTTTTGTATTTCTGTTTGTCTTTCTTCGTTAGCCTTTTGCATTTTCATTTGTCTTATTTCGTTAGCCTTATGTATTTCCATCTGTTTTATTTCTAATTGATATTGTCTTTCTTCAGTTCTCTTTATGATTTCGAGTATTCACTTTTGAAAATCTTCCATTGTTTCTTTTCTGTATTAGTGTCGACAACTTGTTTGTGGACGACTTGTTTGAGTCAGTTTGTAGCACACTTTGTTAAAGTGATTCGGGGGGAGAAAAAAAATTCGTCACAATTTTGTTGTGTGACTTGTGCGCGAATCGGTTTCGTCAATTTGATGTTGTTGACTCCTCTTATGTGATTTTCGAGGTCCTCGACGCTAAGTTTTTTTCTTCTTTGTGTTATGCGTAAGTTTTTTGTCACCAATTTGCTCTTTACGACTGATGTGACAACGTTTTTTGTTCCTCCGTGTGCACTTGTTAGAATCCTCGTCGCCAAATTGTTGTTAGGCGAGAATGTATTTTTTCTCCGCGTGAACTTATACGAATCCTTCGTCTCCAAATTGTTGTTTGGCGACTGACGTGAAACACGTATTCTCCTCCGCGTGAACTTATACGAATCCTTCGTTCCCAAATTGTTGTTTGGCGACTGACATGAGAACGTATTTTTTCCTCCGCATGAACTTGTACGAATCCTTCGTCGCCAAATTGTTGTGGCGAGAATGTATTTTTACTCCGCGTGAACTTTTTCGAATCTTCGTCGCCAAATTGTTGTGGATTCTTGTTTAGAAAACCACACAATATAATAATAACAAAAACAGATATGAGAGGAAAAATGTAAGTATATTGAATAAAAGATATACAACCTGTACACGGTTAGTAGATTCAGGAATACATGTTAGTAGGAGTCAAATATATACAACAAGTAAGTCCGGGTAATAGACCAACGAGCAGCAATTCAACTGCTCTGACAAACACCAACTCTAACAACTATATTTAGTTGTCCCTCCCAGTAAGGGCAACATGTGACACATGGTCAGTTTATGACTGGGATTTCCGGGCTATATGGCCCGGCCAAAAAATGTCTGCCTATTTTTGCCCAGTCGTGCTTCTACCCTTTGGCGGAACTACGACTGGGTTATTGCTCTCTGCTCGGAAGCAGAGAGAGCATTCTACCGAAGGTAGAGAGCTGACAGTGTTATAGTTGAAGAGTCTCAGCAACTCTAACAACAACCTGTTCTGTGTAGGAAGGATTATTTGTATACTGTGGAAGAGTCCATGGAGTGTGTGAAAAGGGGTGACTCCCCAACATTTACTAAAAGTTCTCTTAAATTTACAAGTGTCTCACAAAGCAATTGATGCAAGGTGTGGGTGGTAAAAACGGCAAAAACATTTTATTTGTGTTTAGGTTTTTTTTTAATAAAAATTGTGCCAAGTGGCATAGTACATGAAATGAGAACAATTTACTTTAGTGATCAAAATAAAGGGTCAATTAAAAACTCCAATCACCCGAAGAAGGTTGGAGCATACAACAACCAAAACAATGTAAATAATGTAGAATACAGAAGACGAAGGTTGATGTTGTATTTAAAGTTTTGAAGATCGTAGTTGAGAGACAACGAGAAGCAGGAAGAGATTTCAACAAGCGAGAATTGTGAGAGAAGGAACTATTAGTAAATAAATTATGGTTACATCTAGCAATTTTCAATGTAAAATGATGAGAACTAATATTGAGTTTAAATTCATAAAGTAGATGTACCAAGGACGAAAGCACAGCAGAATGATCACCATAGAACTATTTATAGAAAAATCACAGGGAAGTTACATTACGTCAGTGGGAAAGTGAATGAAACCAAGATGTCAGGTCAAGTCCACTAGCATTGCAGATTCTTCTTTGCATTCTACCAAGAAACTCTAAATACATATCAGAAGCATCAAAGCAGATGTGTTCAATGCACAGATAAATGGTTGACTTATGTACAAGATAGATTTTGGGGAGAAAAAATGTCCAACATTTCAGAGAGAATCAACTTTCCTAACAGCAGATCTAGCAATTGATTCAATTGCATTCCACTTCATATCAATGGACCTGAAAAAGTAAAATGAGCCACTCTTGGAGGTTAGCACCAACCACGCTGATGGATGGCAATAAAGGTTCTCTTAGAACAGTGTTTTTTAACCGTTTACCCTTGCGTAATCCTTAAAATAAATTACATGTTTCAAGGGCAAAAAACAAAATGATGTACCATATTTTTCTCATTTTTATTTTCATTGTAGTTCATGTGGTAGATATCAAAGTTATAATTTTTGAATAACTGGTTTAAGGAAAAATTAAACCTTCATTGTAAAATCTTTTGATAATGCTAAATAAAATTCATACTGTTCATTTCAGGGAGTTTTCATTCACACAAAAAATTCTAAAATCAAACGTAAAAATAAACATAAGAAACCAATATCAAATACCTATAATATAAATGTAAACAGAACGAAAACAGATAATTGCAGCATCATTTTATTATTTATTTATCCTTTACTGGCAGTAAAGGATAAATAAATAAGATTTTTAACAAAAACTTTGAACGTGTTAGAAAGCATTAAAATCCTTTTAAAAATAATTTAAAAATATTTTGATCTTTCCTGTTAATAATAACACAACAGTTTGAAAACAAAACTTTGTCTTTTATTAAGTTTGGTGCCTTTCCTATGCTGTTTTTTTTTTCAACGAATAATTGGAGTGAAAGTGTACACATTGGTGCCTTACAGACTTCACTAAATATATTCCTAATGAATGAAGTTAGATGGGATGATGTATAATCATATGTGCAATATTGCAATAACCAAGAATATATTGGGCGTGCTTAGTAATACTACGTATATGAAATTAAATAAAAAGTCAAAAGTGCATTAGCTTATCTCACTTATTCTCGCGGAACCCTTGAGAAACGTTGTCTTAGAGGATTAAAGGGGAATAGTTTTGCTTTGGAGACATTAAATCTAACAAACTGTTTCTTGCCCTAAATCATGTTAATTTTTCATAAAATATTTTGAAATCAGCTGCCAATTTAATCTTATGGAACCTATCAAACTTACTATTAAGACAAGAGTAAATATTTGTGTTATCAACATAGATACTGATTTAAGAACTGATGACTTCAGGAAGATTGTTGATGAAAATTAAGAACTGTGAAAAAGTGCCAACTGTAAGTATTCAAAAGAATTATTTCTTAATGAACTTCCATACATGACTTTTTATGTAAATTTTATAAAGAATAAAATCAAATCACAATTTGCTACTAAAATGTTTCAATTTATTTAATTTTGTTATATTTTACATTTTTTGATTATGAAAACAGTCTTTTAATTAATTTTGAATTTAATAATGTTTAACCAATGCTATTTCGTTTTTAATTATTGATAATTTTAAGATCAATAAAGAAAATTTCCTATTTCAACGTTTAGCGTAAGTCTTACTATGAATAAATCAAATTATAGTGTACTGTATATACGACTAAAAAACTATTTATTAGGTTTATTAACTCCTTCAGTCTCCATTAAATTCTTCTGAATTTTTTTAGTGACTATTTTAAAATTTGGTTGATCGCTGTAATTTTCCTTTATGTCGTATGAATCATTTTCTTTTGTAGTTTCTTTCTTTTCATTCTTATATCCACAACTATATTCAGTCAGTTAAGTGCCATACGTGATACACGCTTGGGCGATCATGTCTCGAAAGAGACATGACTGACTGGACAGAAGATTATCCCGCAGTAGGTTGCCATTGCTTTCTGCGGTAGACTGGTTGACGACCAAGGCTATAGAACCCAATCTGTCCTGCTATTTAAACCATAACTGGAAGGAATAGACGGATTAATACCTTTCCCCAAGGGTATTTGCGCGTAAGTGAATACAATGGATTCAACTGGAATTCGAACTCGGCTCCCCGGTTTCTCGTTCCGAGCCGATATCCACTGTACCACAACGCACAACTATATGCCTATTTTTGTATTCTTCATATAAACAATATTTATAGAGAAATGCAATATATGCATGACAATCTGAATAAATGTGCAAATTTGTCAGTTACCGACATTTTCAGAAGTCACTTGCATTCGCTTTAAATAAAGATTTTACAAGATCAGTAAATTAATAATTTTTTGTAAATCAAAGATTGAAGTGTTTGACTTTATTTTTGTATTATTAATTAATGTAAAATTTATATATGACCATATATATGACCACCCCTACATTTATATATGACCACTCCTACACACCGACCTTTTTGCTGAGCCTTGTTGACTGTGGCAACACAATGTTTGATAGAAGAGACAATTATTTTTTAAGATTATTTCAAACCAAACACAAAGACGAAATTTTAAATCTGAGACAATCTTGAAAAACAGTTTACTGAGCCGGTTGGAATAGTAAAAAAGTGAATCTGTTAACCAGATTCGTCGCGATTTTATTCGTGATTAAGTCATAGAGTAATTTAAGTGAATGAACTTAACAGTGAATTGAGAAAGGACACTGAGTTCTGAGATCTGTGGCGCTAAAAAAAAAAAAAAAAAAAAAAAAAAATGCGGCAATATATAAAAACTTAAAACTTTCCAACTTGTTTGACTGAAATAATAATCACAACCAGACTAAATTTTCCTGAAGTAAGTCGGCTCAATGTCTTCAATCATAATTCTTCAATGCAGCTTCTGAAAAATTTTCACAAATGCCAGTCAATGTGCAACTCCTTCTTAACATCAAATGAACAATGAAAAATTTTGTGAAATACTGTTGGCTTAGTTAAAAATATTAATGTGCAAGAATTTATTGTCAGATCGATGTAAATAATGAAAATATTCAAGACTGGCAACTCATCAGAGTTGTTTCCCTTAGACTTAAAATTGTTTCATAAAGCTCGCGATCCTAAGAAAAAAAGAGAAAAAAGAACCCCCTCCAAAACAAACAAAAAACAAAAAACAAAAAGAAACAAAAATCGCACATAATATAAAAATATAAAAATAAATATTAAAAATTAAAAAGGAAAGTAAAAAGAAGATATTTGTCAGATTTTGGAGGGTGGGGTTCGAGCCGGAAATTTTCATGATTATATAATTTAATTAAAATCTTTCTTGACAGAATTTGCCTTATAGATTTGTAAGTCTACCATTCATCTTTGCATTGCATATTGATGTCACATCTGATCTGATGTTTCTACTATTTATTTAGAAATCCAAAGAAGAGTTTGAAATAGTATTGGTCCTGACCTGGCATCTTGGATTCAGTTACTTCCTCACCGCCATAATGTATCTTCCCAGTGCATTTTCTATAAATAATTTCATAGTAATTGTTTTGATGAGCTTTCTTCCTTGGTACCTAAACTTTATGAATTTACTCGTCGTACTAGTTTGGCAGCAAGGTCTTTCAGCAGTAAAATCTACTGCTGAAATTGCTCGATGCAACCTTAAGTTCTGTGCTAACAGTTTCTTCTCACGTACTTTTCGTTTGTGGAAATTCCTTTCAACAGTGATCTTCAAAAATTTAAATGCAACGTCAATCGTTATATTTTGTTTTCTTGATTCATGTTCTTTCATTATTTTATCTCCTTAATAGCATTTTTTTCTTATTCTTTCACACCTAGAAATCCCTTGCATCTTAGTGGCTTTATGGCCTTGCTTAAGGTAAAAATATTAAAATGAAAAGAAAAACAAAATATATTAAATATGAGTATAATTTATGATTAATTAGAGAAAGATAACGATTAGATAAATTATTTCAAAGAAACAAACAAACTCGGATGTGAGTAAAGCATTGTGAGGGAATGCTGACAATGAGTATTTCATTGACTAAATATCCGAAATTTTGAGAGATGAAACGACGTACCAAGTGTGTTGAACTGTAGAGTGAACGTTTAAAATCGTGTCCGTATTTTATGGCACTCGGCAATAGATCTTGGTTAGTCTGAGAACTTTTCAGCACCCCCACAAACGACCCTGTACATATTATCATTAGTTAATAGAAAAAAATAAACGACTCCGATAGCAAAAAACAAAAATGCCGGTGGATGATTGTCAATTAAATAAATAAATAAAAATGTCCATATAATATTTTGATCATGACATATATAAAGGTGCTACATCATGTGTGTATAGTCGTATAATAACAAATATACGTGCATTAATTTACATAGACATTGTTAAATATACAAACTATAATGTCTTTCATCATATCCTTTCGGAAGGCAAGCACATTTAGCCCAGCAGATGGTTTCAAATGAATATTATTTTCGCGTTTCAGGGGTCCGTCTCCCCAGGCCTTATCTCTTCTTTGGAAGGGGGCTAGTGTCATTATCCGGCGCCTGAGTCGGCAAAAGGGGAAGTGCAGAGAAGACTTGAGTATTTTTTTATGGCTACCAAATACAATTTCACACTTCAAACTTGTTTCATATTCTGTGCGAGTTTGGCGTATAGATAAATATTCATAATTACTGAGCATCCTGCGTTGTGAAATGGTCGAATATTTTCGACCGACGTCAATGATCAGTCTCAGTGGAAAGCCGGAATATAATTCCTAATTTATAAGGCAATCTTTTTTTATTTGGGAGATCGACGCAACACAATCTACGTTAGCAAATATTTATGTCTGTGTTATTACTATTATACACGTTCAAATACAAAATCATTCCAACATCTCTCTCCTCAAGCAATTAGAAGAAAAACGCATTTTGCATTATCTGCATATTATATAAACCTCATATTTTTTTAAAATCACATTCACGCACACACACAGATATACGAGAAATTTTATGTTCAATTTTTTTACACATATAAACACAGCAATATCGATCCATTTTTATAACACACTAAATGACTGTACTGTTTTTACCGCCAACGTATATACGTACTCATGTTTAAACGAAATATTTCTAGATTAACCATCACACTCGTAACCATGCTCATATAAAGATATAGTTTTAACACTGTAAAACGTTCCCAGGTACAACTGTTGGGGGTCCGAATTAAGACAAGCTTGAAACAAAGTAATTTAAAAATAACGTAACATGATAATGTTTATGTAATGCATTAAAACTAAATAATCGAATTTTGAATGAAACCAAGACATAGATTTTTTTTATAACAAATAACAAATCATTTAATGTTTGTACACCCTTGCAGTAAGTTTAACAAAACCCTTGAGAAGAACAGAAAGGTTCACTTATAAACATTGAGGCGTGTTCAAAAAACCCTTGAGAAGAAGAGAACGGTTCACTTTCGCACATTGAGGTGTGTTTAATAAAACTCTTCAGAAGAAGGGAAAAGTAGTTGTTTAACTTGTTGGAGAATCTACATCGGCAAAGCTGGAAATGTCGATTCAATTGATGAGTGATCCAAGTCTGGGTTCACACAAAACGGAACCTCCTTCTGAACCCCTTCCGTCGTATTTATAGTTTCCAGCTAAATGAAACCCTTAAAAAATCGATGGAAGCTCTGTCGGGGATCGAATAATAATCGGATTCTCTGCAGAGGTGTCTGATCTTTTTTGGTCATTTGTATAGTAACTTTGAGATGTCATCTTCCGGTCGACCTGAAAATAATCCCCCCTCAAGATTGTCAGTTGAGAAGAACATTGTTTTAAAAATGTTTAGGCTACGAAACTCTTCTCCTAAATTTCGTAGAACACGGCGCTGTGTTTTGTGGAGTGATCTTCACTTCCGCCTGTTGTGTTTGTGATATGAGTGATGTAATATCACCTGAAAATGTTGGTGACTGTGAAATTGTCCTATCTTTTGTTTCTATGTAAGCTGGTTTGATTCTGGCAATGGATATAACTTCTCTCTGCGCAGAATTGTAAATTGTTTATCCACTCAATCACAAACGGTGTAGGAACTATGTAGCCAGGTGAAAATTTCAATAGCGACATTTTTTATTTTAATTCCTGGCATATATTGTCGGCGGTTGAATGTTCTTATTTTCAAATAACTGGCCCGGTATGGCTATGGTGGTAGCAAAACCCATTTCTGGCTGGGTATACTGTTTTATAGTGTTCTGTATTGATAATAAAATCAGTGGCAAGCTTTCTGCCAAATAATTAAGGTTATCTCTAGATGCTAATGCAGCTTTTAACTGACGATAAAACCACTCTCCACCACATCATTTGCGCATAGATTGTATGCTGTTGTCTTGATATGGTGTATGCCTAGAACTTTGTAAAGTCCTTAAATAGATAATACTTGAACTGAGGAACACGATATACTGTGATCATGTTTGGCACACAAAATGGTGAAATCCATCTGTCAAGAAATGTGGTAACGACATTTTCTGTACTGGTATTTTCGATCAGATATGCCACCAGCCAACGTGAGTAGCGATCGACAGCAGTGAGAATGTACTAACAGCCTCTTGATTGCGTAAAAGAATCAACCAAGTCGATATGGACGTCGGTGAAGCATGCGTCCGGCACACTAAAATCTTCGATGAGAGACCTAGTGTGTCTTTTATGACGCCGGTCGGATAGACAATTTTAGTCCAGTCCCGTATGTAAGTCGTAATAGTAAATAATAGTAGTCTACACGAATCACTGTGTGATCAATTTAACTGTTGCTCTTATACTTGGACGAGACATGCCATGAAAGGTCTTGGGTTCTTAAGCTTCATATCACACAATCATTTTGTTGCTAAAATATAACTTAGTCAACTGGAGTGATATTTCTTGCATCGATAATCCCATAGTTTCGTCTGATTCATGCTCCTTGGCAACAGTATCAAAATCGAAAACAGCTAAATGATGAAGTGATGTTCTAGACAATGTATCTGTAACAGTTTTATCATGTACCTGATTATGTTTAATTGTTCAGACGAATTGCGAAATAAAATCAAGTTGACGTAATTCTCTCCGTGAGTATTTGCATGAAGTAGAATTCAATGCACAAATTAAATGTTTGTGGTCAGTGAAAATCACTAAAACTTTGTTTTCTAATAAATACTGATACTTTCACACAGCTAAAAATATAGTTAAAAGTTCTCTAGAGAAAGCGCTGTGATTCATTTGAGCTGGAGTCTTTTTAGAAGAAAACAAAATGAAAAAGGCTGAGAGATATTACCACTTACTTGGTGTAAAATGGCCCCCAACCACAAGTTCACTAGCATCTTTTGTTAATGTCAATTTGATGTTGGCACCATTACTTCGTTTGGTGCAATTCAATAAAATAGTCCGAATAATGTAAATAGTGTCAATAAAATCTTTTTCGCATTTTCCACAGTTTGTCATTTAATTTGATATTTTTATTCTTTCCTTTTAATAAGGAGGTGAATGGTGGTGATAAAATGTCTGAACAATTAGGAATATGGCTTTTGTAAAAATTATTAACTCCAACGAAACGACTGAGCTGTCGCATCGTTGTTGTTGGTAAACCGGAAATAGCGTTAAAATCTCTTGAACAGGCGTGCTCCTTCCTGCGAGTCCTAAAAAGTTTAATTGTCAGACTACAATCTGGTATTTTTCTGAATTCATTCTTAATCCGTATTCGGCCAGTCTTTCAAACACTTGTTGCAAATGTGCAGAATTCTCTGATTTGTGCTTACTAGCTATCAGTTAATTATAAATATATACGAAAACGAAAGGTAGTTCTCTGACAACCTTGTCGATAAATCTCTGAAATGTTTGTGTCGCATTTCAAAGTCCAAAGGTATTTTGGTAAATTCGAATAAGCCGAATGGTGTAGTGACCGACGTCTTGTATATATCATTCTCAGAAAGTGGAATTTGATAATAAGCCAATTCAATTTTAGAAAAAAAAAATCTCCCTATAGTGAAATCTCTAATAAATGGTAAAGGATAATGATCAGAGGTTGAGACAGAATTAACCCATCTGAAATCACCACACAATATCCAGTTAAAGTCTCCTTTCAGAATTAAATGAGATGATCAAGAGCTTTTAGAAGGACATATTATGCCTTTTAGGTTTTGAAACTTTTGTATGGCAAATTTATACTTATCCGGTCGTAGTCTACACGATGTTGCATAAGTAGACTGATTTTTTGTCTGAATGTGATCAGTAGTCGTGTGCTTAATAACTGTAGGTTGTAATAAAGGACAGATTGTGTCCGGGTGTTGGCGAAGAATATATCTGAATTCGCTTTCCAGGAATTGCCTGAAAATTTCAAATTTATTTTATTATCTGACAAGTTTCGTTTTGCCAAATTCACAGTTAATTTGTAGTGAGTGAGAAAGTCAGCTTCAGTAATAGGCATTTTAATACCTGCTACTATCAATACCTATTTGAACTCATGCCTCAAGACCAAAATCCAACCTAAGTATTTTTCACCATACGTCATTATAACCGATCGATTTACTGCTTGCAGATTATACGCTGAAGTTAGATTTAGAATGAAACACAAGGATTTAAAAAAATATCAAAAACATTTTATTTGATGTTTGTATACCTTGTGGTGAGTTTAATAAAGCCCTCGAGAAAAAAAAGGAAACGTTCAATTACAGACATTAGAGTGTCTTCTTGAGAAGAAGGTAAAAGTAGTTACTTAACTTGTTGGAGAATCTACATCGGCAAAGTGGGGAATTTCGATTCAATCCATGTCTGAGTTTGCACAAAACGGAATCCCCTTCGGAACCACTTCCTTTGTTGTATTTCGTATTTATAGATTCCAGCTAGCAGATACTGTCTCAAAAAATGAAACCCTTTAAAAATTTAAGGGAAGCGATGTCAGTCAAATAACAATATCCATTTTATTTTCCGAAACTTTCAAAACGCTGCCGTAAATGCTAATCGGAGCTCATGCGTAGGTGTCTGATTTTGGTCATTCAACTCCTGACTTTGAAATGCCAACATAACCCTCCCACCTCTTTCTCTCACACACTGTATTTTCGATGTATTATAAATTTCTGTCATCATCAATTTTTAACTTTATAATAGGAAAATATGTTTTATTTTTTATATATTTTTACGCATATCATAAATCGTTCTCTCTCAGAAAAAAAGCGTTTCATTGAAAGCGTTAATATTTAGTTATTGAACACACACACACACACACACACACTTCTCTTTTCTGCTTCCCTAAACACCGGCGAGACGTGGCTTCGCTGTGTCTCTTCTATAAATACTTTCACGGCTTCTGCTCCGATGAACTTAGATCACTGGTGCCCCCTAAATACGAATTTGCACGAGATACTAGATTAGCAACTAGATCCCACCCTTTTACAGTGAAACCGATAAAATGCAGCCGTAACTTCTACTCCAACAGTTTCTTTCCTCGCACTTCCCGACTGTGGAATTCTCTTCCAAACGATTGCTTCCCCGACGGCTACAATCTCCAGGAGTTTAAATGTAAGGTCAATAGGCACCTCCTAACACACTAACCTGCTCCCATTCTATCAAACACTCTTCCCATCTGCCCGACACTCATCCTCGCTATCCTTACTCATCTATCACCTTTCTCCTGACATTCCCTATGTCTATCCACTCCTTCTCTTTACCTTCCCCTATGTAGCCCCATGCGCAATAGTGGCAGTGGAATGCCTTGCTTGGGGTGAGATGATTAAAAAAAAAAAACAAAAAAAAAACGAATACGTCAACATTGCATAATTATAATTCTTTAAGATACGTTTAGGAAGTTTAAATAAATCTCAGCCCTCCTCTCAGTTAATCAAATGTATATATTTTCTAGTTTTCTTTCTTAATCTCTCGTTTTCAAGCAAATGCATCTCTCTTCTACATACCTACACCTACACTAATATTTTCCTTTATATATATATATATATATATATATATATATATATATATATATATATATATATTATTTATTCAGAAATTATAACATGGATATGGTATAATATCACAACAAAAGTAGCTATTTTGTTTCGACACTTCTTGTGTCTTGTCAAGTGATGTGGTTTATTTCAAATTGAATGGTTTTAAAAGGTTAAAAATAAGCAAAACCTCTTTAATCAGGGAGACATTGTTGTATGTACAATGTAAACCAATCAGAGTAAAGCAATGTCTAATTTGGAGAATATGTGAGCAGACTTAAAAATAATTTTGTGGAGCATTAGTATTAATATTTGATTGAACTGAGATCAGCATTATTAATTAACTATTAGATCTACATTATTATTGTTGTGAAATTTTAAAAAATATTCTAAGTTATTAAATTTAGAAAGTTATTCATATATTAAACGAGGAAGAGAAAGAACGCATACATAAATAAACTTGCAAACATCCACACATGAAAAAATAGACGAGTATATTCACAAACACAGACACATAAACAGATTAACATACCCACGCATATATGCATACACAAATTACAAAATTTAGCTTTTATTGACTTGCCAATTTGTCTGTTAACTTTTAAAGCTCTATTTGTACACAGACTAAATTGCTACATATTGGATACAGGCAAGGCGAATTCGTAACGTGACCAGCCTTGAATTAATGAGGTCGGGACAGACACAATCATATTTCAATGCATGGACATATAAACAGAATTAGATATATACTTACGCAAATACACAAGCTCAGAACAAAAATGTACACGACTAAAACTCCACAGATCGTAAAAAAATATATAACCACATAGATGGAAATACATGAAATTTCAAACTAGGTAGATATACAATGCATAAATTAAATGCGCATGCATCTGCAAAGCGTCACACATATGCATATATATGCTAAGCCCCATATTGTTCATATGAAGTTATGCCTGGATGGACTAAAAAGACCTCTGATGGATATTTTGACATTGCAATGGGTTCTCTAGATTCGGCTGAGGCCTCTAAACGTGTGGGATTATTTATTCTTTATAATTTAACCGCTTACGAAGATATAAATACGGATAGTATAGGTCAATATAGAGATGATGGTTTACTGATTGTTAAAGATTCCACTAAAATTAGGGTAGATCGTATTAGGAAGATAATACACAGGGAATTAAAGAGTTTAGGTCTTAAGGTAGAAATTACCACCAACATTAAACATTAACAGAAATTACCACCTTTATTAAACTCACCAACATTTAGATGTTACTCTGGACCTTAACAATAATTCTTTCTAACCTTACATGAATGCTAACTCCAACCCAATGTACATAAATCCTAATTCTAATCATCCACCATCAGTCATTAAACATATACCATCTTCTATTGAATCTAGACTCAGCAACAACTCTAGTAAAGTAATATTTGATCAGCATAGAACATTTTATAATTCTGCACTTAGAAACAGCGGTTATAAGGCTGCTGATATCAAATTCAGAAACCCTACTGATAATAATAATAGCAAGAAGAAAAGATCTAGAAAAATCATCTGGTTTACCCCTCCCTACAATATGATAGTTAAAACGAAATTTGGACATAAGTTCTTAAACTTAATCAGCAAACACTTTCCAAAAACTAATCCTCTTAGCAATATATTCAATAATAATACACTCAAGTTAAGCTATAGTTTCACGGATAATCTAGATGAAATTATTAAAAAACATAACAACAAAGTCCTCAACAAGTATTATGATACAAAAAACACGGTAAATTACAATGCTCAAATAGATCGCACCAGGAACAAAGGAACCAGCGGATGTAATTGTAGAAATCCTAAAGATTGCCCTTTGCATAATAACTGTCTAGTTAACCCCATAGTTTATTTTTGTACCGTTTCCACGATTGAAAATACTAATACTATAAAGGTTTATATCGGTTCTACTAAAAACCCGTTCAAAACTCGCTGGTATCAGCACACATTGTCTTTCAATAATAGTTCTTATAAATACAGCACTTCATTATCCAAATTGTTATGTCGTGAGTAAGAATAAATAACTCAACAACAGGAATGGGTTAATTGTTGTATTCCGTGAAAATAGTATTTACAAAGGTTATTAGTATCCAATACAAGAATAAAGGTTAATCGTCTCAACCGTCGTAAGACGTAGTATGAGCAATGGGTACTTCTGGGTCGTCACCGGAAGTCTACGACTGACTTGTCGATCGGCTGCTCGGCACACTCCCCTACGTAGATGCCACCATTACTTTACATAGTAATGGAATAGTCCATTATAGCCGAATAGGCGCGGGCGTCCCAACACACCCCTCCTAGGACTTTTGCTGTCAGTCATACTTTTTCCTTTTCGGATCCACTGTTAACTGGTGCGTCGCTTTCCTTTTTCTGGTGGATTTTCTACTATTTACTTCTTGCCCCTGAGGCATCTGTAGCTGAAATGTGTCATACAGATCTTCCACATTTTCGTCCCACCTTTGAGACGCGACAGTTGTTTCCTCCGAAAGTCTTTTCTTTATTTGATTCACATGCCTTTTGTGTACAAATTTTGGCCCTTGAACCATATAAAGCATGTTTCCTACGCGTTCTTTTATTTTCCCTGGCATCCAGGAAGCAGTATTATTTTTGTAATTCCTGAAATAAACTTTTTCATTTATCAAGAATCTTCTTTTTTGTGTGCTCACGATGGGTGTATCCACTTTCTTCGTTTGGGTTAATTTGTCGAAAACCGATCGCACCTTTCTCGCGAACATCAGTTCGGCCGGTGACAGTGCTGACGGCGCGGCTTTGTTCGGTGTAATTCTATACACTTGCAAAAATAACTGCAAAGCCTTTTTCGTGGGTGTCCCTGTTGCTTTTTTTAGTGCTCTTTTCAGGGTGTCCACGAACCTTTCTGCTAATCCGTTCGAACGTGAGTGATAAGTTGGGGTTTTTATGTGTTCCACCTGAAACGTTTCGCAAAACTCTTTGAATTCCTTCGACGTGAATTGCGTTCCGTTATCGGTCACAATTGTGTCCACGACACCAAATCTCGCAAATAGCTCGTGTAGTTTGCTTATAGTGTTTTCCGCCGTGGGTCGCTTCATTTGGAAAACCTCAGGCCACTTGCTATAGCTATCTACTATTATTAAATAATATATTTCCCCAATCGGACCGGCAAAATCAATATGTACTCTTGACCATGGTCTGTCTGTTTTAGGCCAGGGTTTCTGTAATACTTGCGGCGATTTCGCCGCAAGAGCGCATCCTTCACATTTACCAACCATGGACGCGATGTCTGAGTCCATGCCCGGCCAGTATACGTAAGACCGCATCAGGCTCTTCATCCGGTTCACTCCTGGATGTCTTGTATGGAAGTCTTTTAGAATTTTTCTCTGTAATACCTTGGGTATCACTACTCTTTCACTATATAATAATACATTGTCACAGATTGAGAATGTTTCTGAAATTCGCTGGTCCTTTTCCGTTAGCCTTGTTTTTACATCCTTGATGTATTCATCCTTTAATGTTTCCTTCTTGATATCTGATAATGACACAGGTAATTCTCTGATAGTTTCCGTAAGCGTATTTTTTTCTTCTACTTCAGATCTAAGTGCCGCTATTACCGTGTCCTCCAAAAGTTCGCTAGATTTTGGAATGAGCCTAGACAACCCATGTGTGTGCCCAATCTTGCCTGATGGTAGGTATTGTAAGTTGAAGTTATAATTTAATAGTAAGGTACCCCATCTCAACAACCGGTTCGCAGTATACGTGGGGAGTCCTTTTTTGGAACCGTAAATGGTTAACAGCGGTTTATGATCCGTCTGAAGTGTAAAATGTCTCCCATGAATATATCTATGGAATTTGGTAACCGCGAAAATTATTGCCAATGCTTCCTTTTCAATTTGCGAATAGCTACGTTCAGCCGGCAGTAGTGATCTGCTCGCATGTGCGATCGGCTTCATTTCTCCGTCCTTCCACCTATGTAAAATACATGCGCCAATCCCGTATGTGCTGGCGTCGCAAGCTATTACGATTTCTAACTTAGGATCGTAATGAGTCAAAAATAAATCTGATGTTAATTTATCTTTGATTTCTTCAAACGCTTGCTTGCATTCCTTTGACCAACACCATACTTTGTCTTTTTTCAGTAATTCATTCAACGGCGCACGCAACTTATGTAGATTCGGGATGAAATCTTGATAATAACTCACTAAACCCAAGAAGCTTTGTAGAGTTTTCACGTCTTTTGGTTCCGGCATGTTCCGAATCGCATAAGAGCGATTAGGATCTGGTTTTTTACCATCTTTATTCACAATATGGCCTAGGTATTTGATTTCTTTTAACAAAAAATCACATTTACTCTCCTTGACTTTAAAACCATAATTGCGTATTCTCTTGAATACTTCACGCAGATGATCTTTGTGTTCCTCGACCGTTACACTTTTGATTAAAATATCATCGAGGTATGCAATAGCAAAGTCTAGTCCAGCTAACATATTGTCCATAGTCTGTTGGAAAACCGCTGGAGCCGTTTTTATCCCAAACGCCAACCGTTCGTATTTGTATAATCCCTTATGGGTATTTACACACAATAACTTAGAACTTTCATTTTCAACCGGGATTTGAAGATATGCCTCACTGAGGTCGATCTTTGTGAAAAACTTCCCGCCATTTAACCTATGGGCTCGGTAGAGGATAATGGTAGTCCTCAATGGCGTTATTCAACCCAGTAGAGAAATCAGCACATATCCGGACATCCCCCGACTTCTTTTTCACATAAACTGCTGACACGGCCCAGTCACTATATTCGATTTTTGACAATACGCCTAATTTCTCTAATCTCTCCAATTCAGCGTCAATTTTGCTGATAGCCGCATAAGGCGCATTTCTTTTCTTCTTGAATACAGGTGTCACGTCTTTTTTTAATTTAATTCTTGCAGCCGTTTTAGTACACCTGCCTAATCCTTCTGCAAATACTTCGGGGAAATCTTTCTTTAACTCCGTCTTCAATACTTTTATATCGTCAGTCGTGTCTTCTTTTATATTCTTGCAATAAGCACTTATGGGCAGATCCCACAAATCAAACTCATTAATCCAATCTGTCCCAAACAAATTGTTTGTTCCATTCATGACGAACATTTTTAATTTTTTAGTTTGGTTATTAAAGTTGACATTGAGAATCAGTTCACCCTCGAATTTGATTTTCTTTCCTGTAACTGTTTTCGCAACTTTATTCGCCTTCATTAAGATTGGTTTATTCCGCTTTCACCACGTTTTTGTGTTTATTATACTTATGTCAGATCCCGAATCGAGCTGCATTTTTACTGTCTGTTTGGGTATTTTTACCTCTAAAAATTTCCTAATACCGTGATTTTGCTCATCCGATCTTGCTATTTTTACTTGCGTTTTAGTTCTAAATCTACATTTTTTATGACCTTGCCTGTTACAGTTTCTGCAAGTTTTACGTCTAAACAGGCAGTCGCTATACCAGTGCCATTCGCCACAGCCATAACAAGCTTTTGGAGGGGGTCTTTTTTCAAATTTTGTCCCACCCACCATAGGCGAGTCATTCTTTTGTTTCGGAGACAGAGACCGAAAACATGACTTCCGTTTTACTTTTTTAACGCTTGCTACTGCAGATTCCTGAATTTTCTTGGCGTCTTCCTTTATACTTACGCATTTTTGACAAAAATCCGCCAACTTTTGGAGTGAGATATCCTGCTTGCTTTCCAGCTTTGTTAAAATTCTCCTCATTTCACTGTCTTTATCCGACACTAGGCCTTGCACAAAAATTAGGCATTTAAAATTATCTGCTGATAGTTCCGAAAGCCTAAAATCATCACAGTTTTTGTTGACAACCGAGGCGAACGTCTTCGTCCTCGTTTTTTTGTAAATTTAAGCACTTCCACCTTTTGTGAAACAAGGACAACCTTGGACTAAATAATTTCTTCAGCAGACCTACTGCTTCGTTAAATTCCAGCTCCCTTGTTTTTCTTGGTAGAATAAAATCTGTGAACTTATTGTGTTCATATGTCCCTAGTTTCCTGAGGAGCAGTCTAATCTTTTTTTCAGAAGACCAGGACTTGCAATCAAATTCATAGAAATCCTGGTACCGATGATAATATCTCTCGAACGTTTTATCTTCGTCTGGATTATATGTAAAACTTTCGATGGTTGACCAGGTAGTATTTTGCAAAAAAGTACTATCGTCCGAGTTTTTATTTTTTTCGAGAATTGCTTCCCGTAAGAGCTCTTGCATTTCTATGCTCTTTTTTGCATTTTTTTCCTGCAATTTTTGTTGTTCTTCCTGAAATTTTTGTTGTTTTTTCTCACTATCCAACTGCATCTGTAACATTTTTTCTTGCAATTCCAATTGTTGTTTGCGGAATTTTTCTTCGCTTTCTTTTTGCTTTTCGTCGTTTCTTTCTTGTATTTTTACTTGTAGTTTACGAAATCTTTCTTCGCTTTATCTTTGTTGTTGCATCTGATATTTTATCAGTTCCAACATGGAACCTTGAAATTGTTCCATTTTTCCCTTTTTCCAAAGAACAGAACTCAATTATATATTTCTCTCTTTTCACAGAGGGGAGGGTCACAAATTTCAACCCAAAAGTTTTTCGCAACAACAGAAAAATAGCAAAATGTAACGTGCAATTTCTTCGCTGTGTATGCGACTTTACCGCGTACTTTTGCTTTTTTTTTTCGTCGAAGTTACAAATTTTCCTGTGCACCACAAAAAAAAAAAAAAAAAAAAAAAAAAAATTCCCCGTTCGCTTACTAAAAATCAGTCTTTCCTCTGAGTAACAACTTTCGTTACCACTGTTCTGCTGTGGCACAAGTTTGTATTTTTCTTCCGAGTACTTTCGATGTTTGAGTTCTTCTACGTATGTCTTGCAAATCTTCTTCCACGTCAATTCGACAATCGACAATCTTCTTCCACGTTTGTTCGACAATCTTCTTCCACGTTTGTTCGACAATCTTCTTCCACGTCTGTTCGACAATCTTCTTCCACGTCTGTTCGACAATCTTCGTCGCCACTGTTATGTCGTGAGTAAAAATAAATAACTCAACAACAGGAATGGGTTAATTGTTGTATCCCGTGAAAATAGTATTTACAAAGGTTATTAGTATCCAATACAAGAATAAAGGTTAATCGTCTCAACCGTCGTAAGACGTAGTATGAGCAATGGGTACTTCTGGGTCGTCACCGGAAGTCTACGACTGACTTGTCGATCGGCTGCTCGGCACACTCCCCTACGTAGATGCCACCATTACTTTACATAGTAATGGAATAGTCCATTATAGCCGAATAGGCGCGGGCGTCCCAACACAAATACTATTGGTCTTTAAAGGAAAAAGACAAAACACCCACTGTTAAATGGAAAATCCTTACAAATCCCGAACTTGTAACTCCCTCCGTGCACCTTGCTACCTCTGTCTCAACGAAAAATTAGAAATTATCAAATTTAGGGACAAGTTTAAACTGTTAAAACAGAGGAATGAGCTCACTGTTCATTGTAAGCATAGTTCAGCATTTACGTTAAAATCCAGGTTGTGATATTGAAAAATTAAGGAAAATATCTTTAACTGCCTTTTTGATGGATGTTTTTGTTCGGGTTAGGCGTTCTGGTTGATCTTTACTGGGTACGTCGTTCGCCGTGTGTTATACTGTTTTTTGCAGGCCGTTCGACCCGATATTGGTCAGCAGGTTGTCTGGTTATGTGGTGTTTTACTGTGTGGGACGTGGGCCTTGAATATCATGGTTATTAGTTGTTGGTTTGACAGTCGGAGCTATGAGGAAACGTGTTAGGCTTTGGCCGGATGGTTTGTACTGGTTGGGGCTCTGTCGTATATTGGCGCGATAATCGATGTCGGATTAGATGCCTCATGGCGGTTTAGGTTGGCGTTCGGTGTTGGGTTGGGCGCTTGCGAAGTGTTATTGTGTTGATATGTACTAAATATTAGTGTATATATATATATATATATATATATATATATATATATAAGTGTACATCTATTGTTTTGTACTAGTAGACATATTATTATTTGCTTTACTTGCTGATATGTATGTATTTGTATGCATTTACTTGTATGTGTGTGTATGTCTTACATGTATGTCTGTATGCGTTTGTATGGGTATATATATATATATGTGTGTGTGTGTGTGTGTGTGCGTGTGTGCGTGTATAAATATATGTATGTATGTATATGTGCGTGTACATGTATATATATTCACATTTGTATGTATGTATGTTCAGATGTCCATGTATGCCTGTCTATATCTATATATATGTATGTTTGCGTATGTGTGTGTATATGTATGTGCATATGTACATATATATATATATATATATATACGTATGTATTTGTATATATGTGTATATATGCATGTGTATGTATGTATATTTGTATATCTGTGTGTGTATATATATATGTATGTGTATATGTGTATGAGTATACGTATATATGTGCATGTGTATATGTGTGTATGTATGTATATTTGTATATGTGTATATATATATATTTATATATATGTAGGTGTCTGTACGTATAGATAGATAGATAGATAGATAGATAGATAGATAGATAGATAGATAGATGTAAGTTTGTTGTCCTGGGTTTCGCGCTGTTTCGATCGTCAGACAAACTGTTTTGTTATTTAAAATACTGGATATATGTAGAGATGCGTATATTGATGAATTTTGTGAAGGTCGGATGAACATTGGGAGGAATATTTGTTGTCGTGACGCCTTTTATACAAACACAAACATAGATTAACACTTGTACAACCACTGAGGTGCGCAGAGACACACGCACACGCGAGCTAAACAACTGGGGCTCACACAGGCATAACTTCATATGAACGATATGGAGCTTAGCATATATATGTATATGTGTGACATTTTGCACATGCATACGCATTTACTTTATGTATTGTGTATCTATCTACCTAATTTGATGCCAGAGGTTTCGTGTATTTCCATCTATGTGGTTACTAGCAGCATAGCCCGGCGTTGCTCGGGTGTAATGAAAGCTTTAAAACTAATCCATGGTCCTGGAGCTCAGACTCTTTGGACGTTGGCACGAAAGACTAAAAAGCAATGGTTGTCTCCAGTTAAAGCGAAACCGTAGACTGAAAGAAAAATGAATGGATGTAAGTCAAATTTTGATTTCCTGGTATTGATATCAAATTTTCTGCACTATTGTAAGAACTGCAACCTTGAAACTTCTGAATATTGTTTCTTATGTCTTTGGCTATGAGTGTATCAAATTTGATTAAAATCAGACCACTCCTTCTGTAACCCAATTTTTTCGATTATCGATTTCCGATGTTTATCGGGGGTACCTCGACATAAAACCTAGCTAAGAACACTCGCAGACGCTTATAGTACAACTGTGTAAATTTTCAAGAAAATCTGTTCAGCCTTTTCGGAGTCTATAGGTAACGGATAGACACACACAGACAAACACACACAGACAAAGTTCCATTTATAAATAAGTTTACATATATTTTTTACGATCTGTGGAGTTTTTAGTCGTGTACATTTTTGTTCTGAGCTTGTGTATTTGTGTAAGTATATATCTAATTCTGTTTATATGTTCATGCATTGAAATATGATTGTAATCTGTCCAGACCTCATTAAATCAAGGTTGGTTACGTTATGAATTCGCCTTGCCTGTATCCAATATGTAGCAATTTATTCTGTGTACAAATAGAGCTTTAAAAGTTTACAGACAAATTGACAAGCCGATAAAAGCTAAATTTTGTAATTTGTGTATGTATATATGCGTGGGTATATTAATCTGTATATGTATCTGTTTGCCAGTGTTTGTGAATATACTCGTCTATTTTTCCATGTGTGGATGTTTGCAGGTTTATTTATGTATGTGTTCTTTCTCTTCCTCGTTTAATATATGAATAACTTTCTAAATCTAATAAATTGTTAAACTTAGAAATTTTTTTAAAATTTCGCAACAATAATAAAGTAGATCTAATAGTCAATTAATAATGCTGATCTCAATTTAATCAAATATTAATACTAATGCCCCACAAACTTATTTTTAAGTCTGCTCACATATTCTCCAAATTAGAAGTTGCTTTTCTCTGATTGGTCCACATTGTACATACAACAATGCTTCCCTGATTAAAGGGGTTTCGCTTATTTTTAACCTTTTAAAACCATTCAATTTGAAATACACCACGTCACTTGACAAGATACAAGAAGTGTTGAAACAAAATAGCTACTTTTGTAGTGATATTATAACATATAAATCTACCATCCGCCCGTGCATTGAATACTGTTACCATATCTGGTCGGGTGCCCCTGCTATTCTCCTTGGGCTTCTCGACAAGGTACAGCGGAGGGTCTGTAACGTGATCGATACTGACTTAGCAGACCGCCTGCAGTCTCTCTCCCACCGGCGCGACGTGGCTTCCCTGTGTTCTTCTATAAATACTTTCACGGCTTCTGCTCCGATGAACTTAGATCACTGGTGACCCCTAGGTTCAAATTTGCACGAGATACTAGATTAGCAACTAGATCCCACCCTTTTACAGTGAAACCGATAAAATGCAACCGCAACTTCTACTCCAACAGTTTCTTTTCTCGCACTTCCCGACTGTGGAATTCTCTTCCACAAGACTACTTCCCCGACGGCTACAGTCTCCAGGAGTTTAAATGTAAGGTCAATAGACACCTCCTAACAAACTAACTTGCTTCCATTCTTTCAAACACTCTTCCCACCCACCCAACTATCTATCACCCCTCTTCTGACATTTCCTATACATTTCCTATATCTAACCACTCTTTCTATTTACCTTCCCCCATGTAGCCCCAATTACAATAGTGGCAGTGGAATGCCTTGCTTGGGGTGAAATGATTAAAAAAAATATCCATGTTATAATTTCTGAATAAATATTATTAGCTCTACTTTGTATTGAACACTTTTTTAAGAATACTGTTTCTTTAGATGAGGAATATTATTCCATCTATACGTACCCTATACTCGGATATATATATATATATATATATATAGTCTTCCGCAGACAAATCTGTTTTGCTGTATCAAAGCTCATCAGTACGGTTAGACATCCGATTGCTTTTTACCCAGGATTGAAACCTGACCGAATTGGCGTCAGTCAGTGATTCTACCTCTGAGCTATAGGCGCTCGGTACAAGGAGCCAGACTTTTAGCGTGCGATATATCATGTATACACAAGCCAATAGCTGAGAGTGTTCTAATTCAGTACTGAATGAACGATGCATAGATGCTAGATTAGCTACTGTTTTTTCAAAGTCTACCACATGTGTGTGTTTGTGTCCTTGTGTGTGTTTAACACCATCTTCCTCTTTCTCACATACAAACTTCGTTTCTTTGTCATACAAACACACATAAAATTATTTTTCTTTCACTCGCATCTACTATAAATCTATCGCTTTCACTCCCTATTCTTTCCCCTTTTCTCTCAAACACAGAGTAATGCAAACATTCCACAAATTCCTTTCCCTCACTTCCGAGTGTGATGCTACTTCGCATTTATTGCTGGCATTCCCTCTTCTACCTTTCCCACTGGAGTAAGTCAGTTACAGGACCGTGGTCAAAATGGGTGAGCATAAAGGGAGGTTTGAGTTTATACTTTTACTGAACCATGACGATGATATCAAGTGTCTCTTGTAGAAGTTGAAATGTGTTCGCTTATTAAATTTTTCAACACCTTTATTTTTCGTCTACACAAAGGACAGTACAGTTCCATTCTTATACCTTTTTGTACTCTTTGTTTATCTACAATTCAAATAACCAACGTTTTCCAAATTAATATTGACTTTCATATTATCTTTCCTCTTTTTTTATAAAAGCTTCAAAAGAAGAAAGAAAATCATAAGAATCCCATGCTTTCCCCAAAAGCCAATTATAATGATGATGATGATGATGATGATAAGACAAGGACAACAGTAACAATAATAATGCTATAATAGTCATTGATAATTATGAAGAAAATGAGGAAAAGATCAATAAACTTGTGAATTAAATCCGTAACCATTGTAGGAAAAGCTAATTATCGTGATCATCGTTTTCTTATACACAACCACACCTTCCAACCTATCTACCTCACTTTCCTATTACTAATGACAGGCCAACTCATTAACGACATCTATGATTGTGGGCAGGAAATGACGTAGAAGAAACAATCTGGTAATCTCATGAAAGAAACAACATCCGGTCCTCGCTTAAACACAATCATGTATACATATACACGTATACACGCCCCATATATATATATATATATATATATATATATATATATATATATATATATATATCGTCTGTGTGTATGAATGAGTCTAAAACTGAAACAACTGAAACAATTTATCTGACATGTCTTTGTAATTATGTCTATTCAATCTTTTTATTATGAATAATGCATATAACATTGATCATAAATAAAATTATATTGAGGAAGTTAGGATAACATCGAAAACTTAATGGCTGTTTTGACGCTGAAAATCCATATAACAGGAAATTTCTAAAATTAAAAGAAAAAAAAACGCTGTAATTCTGGGAATATCCATTACTGTTCCCAGGTTAATTTCACACAAGAACTCAGGTAGATCTGACTATCAAAAATGTTTTTTCTACAAAAGTGACATTAACAGCTGAGGATGGGATTGACTAGTAACTTGTTCCGCTAAGTTTTTCAAGCTTTCAACCAATTGCTCCATGCTCCAGCTAGCAAATGAATTTGAAATCTTGGCAGAAGCATAATTTGATTAAGCTACTGACGCATAAGGGGGCTTGGAGAATTTGTGGAGAGTCATGATCATCCACGTTCTGAAGGGACACGGCACATAGCAAAAGAAGACTGACGCCGAAGAAATGACACCATGAAAAATGAGAATACAATTTTCCACAATAACAGCAAGAAATATTTATATAGTATTAATCTAATTGCGAAAATGTTTGACCGTTTTGAACTAATGTTTATGAATATATTATTTAACTCTCACTGGTACAGCGACAGTAGGTCATCCAACGTAGGGATTTATTTTTTAAATAAATAACAAAATATCATGCGTCGATAATTTAATCTAGAGATTTAGTAAGATTGATCGTTTGATATTCGTGGTGGTCTCAAACTAAAAAAAAAAGAAAAGAAAAGATAAACAAAAAAGAAAAGAAAAATGTAGAATTAAACAAATAATTATAAAGCATTTAAATCTATATTATAAAAATGAGCTAATTCTCTGTTCGTGACACAATATTTGCATATCAATTTGCATACATATATGTAATGTATATGGTGATTTTCTAAGCTCAGCTGTAGCACAAAGCCGAAAGTACGTGACACCCAGTGAGGATCGAAATTGAAATGATTCTAGCGAGACAAGCTTGCTAACCATTACACCACCTCAAGGTACCCAGTATGTAATGTATATGTGTATACATGCGTTATGTGCATGTGACTTTCGTGGGCTATTGCCAGTTAATGTACTGGAATAATACATTCCTCTCATTCAGGCTAAATAGGAGAAGAATATACCCCAAGATGAGCATTACAATCTTGGAAACAAATAATAAAAAAAAAAACCAAACTTAAATTTTTAAACTCTAAAAATCAGATAATTATAACATTTTATTGATCGATCTGGAAATTATTCAGTAATATATAGATTTATTTAAAAATTTACTGATAGTTCACCTAATCAGTTGGTTAAGTGCCATACATGACACACGCTTGGTCGATCATGCCTCGATAGAGACATGATTGACTGGAGAGAAAATTTTCCTCCAGTAGGTTGCTATTGCGTTCTGCGGTAGACTAGTTGCTAAACTAGGCTATAGAACCCAGTAGCTGGAGAGAGAAGAGGCGGATTAATACCTTTCCCAGGAGTGTTTGTGCGTAAGTGAGTGCAACAAATTCAATTGGAATTCGAACTCGGCTGTCCGGTTTCTCGTTGCGAGCCCATATTTACTGCATTCCAAAAGCACATCCCAATACAAGACTTAAAAGTCACTCAAGGTTGCTGAATGAGATTGTAAGTGAGTTGTAAGACAGTATCATGACGACGAGTAGGATTGATTGATTTTGGGTTTTAAGAAACTAAGATTGTAGTTGACAGGGAAGCATTTTCTCGGGAGATTTTTAATGTACATTTTTGATAATCAGATCTATCTAATTCCTAGCGTAAAATTAACCTAGGAACAGTAACGGATATATTATATTTTTGTGAATTAAAGTGATAGAAAATAAGTTGAAGAAATATAGATTTGAATACAATATAAATTGATTTATTGTCATTGTCTAGAGGCTATTACAAAGAGTCCTATATCATCGAGCCCCAAATGAGTTGTTTGCGGTAAGCAAGAAAAATCCACCAATACGTTTCAATTTGCTTCTCCTCGTCAGATCGAAACTTTCATATGTATGTCATGCATGATGTTAAACCCGTTCAGAAAGCAAAGTGCCTGCTGTATACAACCGCTTACTTAGATAAATGGTTAAACTGACTTTCAGCGAGTGAAACCTATGTATCTTGGCGAAGACTATTCTTCTTCGTACCTCGTTGACTGATGCTACAGAATCGCATAGAACTGTACCAAATAACATAAAACCATATTACTTGAGAACTTTCAACAGTAGCAACAACTAAAATAGATAGCACATGTAACTGCAAGAGAAAATAATGGTATAAACAAGATGTCAATATTCCACTCTACTGAAAAAAATATAAAAAGGAAATTCCCATCAATATTGGTGAGAGCGATAAAAGCTATTAGAGATGAAGAACCTATTTTCCTGAAAAAATTGTTTTAAGAGAAAGATTTTATAAAGTTCAACTGACAGCAGTACAAGCTGTTTTGTCAACGAATACCAAATGTTTCGTTATAAGGAAACGGTAAATATTACCATTACCATTGTCACCTTCAAGATAATGCCTTACTTATACAGACCAAGTTAGAATGAACGTCATAGTGTAGCAATCTGACGTTGTTTCTCTTAGTTTTTTCACGTCCATCACTGATCAGAAATTTCCACTTAGCTCTACTCCAAGGCCAGATCGATCAACTTCACAACATAGCGAGAGTTGGACACTTACATTGTTGATCCTTTTACAAAACGATTACGACCATCGAGAAGTCGAGAGGCTAAGTGAGTGCTACAATCTGACAGTATGACAATATTTAACATGGCGTACCGACAAAAGAGGGTTATCTGAAACCATTTGAATTTTTACGGACGAAAAAGGGTTAGAGAAAACAATTTTATTTTATTCAGACGAGAAAGAACACGATGTTGTTTTTTTTTGTCGGAAAGAGATTCGTTTTCCCAAGATTGCAAACTGGTTAAAAATAAAAATGAAATAGAATCGCACAATATGATTGTTATTATCCAGTGAAACACAACTGGACAATTGGAGGTCAAATGTCAAAGCCACCTTGTTGAAAGAAGTGAAACAAACTAACATTGCATAGACAAAAACGATTAAAGAAGGGACTTTTATTTTTTTAGATTCTTATTTTCCTACTGTAATTCGGCGAGGCACAGCTGACATGACTATTTGAGGTCAAATGTCAAAGCAGCCTTGTTGAAAGAAGTGAAACAGACTAACATTGCATAGACGAAAACAACTGGAGAAAGAAATGTTACTTTTTTAATTTATAATTTCTCAGATAGAACTCGGCGAAACACAGCCGAGACGATTAGAAGGTCAAATGTGAAATTGATCTTTTTGAGAGAATGGAAAAATCAATTGTTAATGGTTAGAAAAATTATCATTCTAAATTTCCCTGAGGGAGATTGACGTCATGTAATAGCTCCTCCCAAAGAGGATGGAGAATCTTCCAGAATTGGAAGTGTGAAATAGAGATAAAGAAAAGTAAGACGACAGAGATGTTGAAGTCAGGTAATAGATCCTCCCCAAAAGAGGGAGAATCTACCAGAATTGGCAGTGTGAAATAGAGAAAAGTAAGACGTCAGAGAGGTTGACGTCATGTAATAGCTACTCCCAAAGAGGAGGGAGAATCTTCCAGAATTGGAAGTGTGAATCAGAGAAATAGCACTGGTTGAATTTTAGGATATTTGCATAAAACCCCTTATGCGTCTTCACCACACCAGTAAAAAGAGACACCCATAAATACGAGAGCCCACAGGGGCTAAAGTGAGTTCCCAGGCATTTGCAGTCCCAGTAAGTTGCAGTCGGAGATGGAGTAAGACGGAATTATTTGCCGCCGCAGTTGTTGCGCCCGCAGCTCAGTTCGAGTTTCATCCAATTCGAGTTTGAAGTTGCCACCCGAAGCTTGAGGTAATAATAACCAAAGTTATCTGCTGCAGAAGAAAAACTAATAGTGTATATTGAACAATAAGTGTTGTTGTAGTCGGCATAAAATTGCTGAAAATAGATATATTTTTAATTTCCAAATACTTAATACTATTAATTTTTTCCTATTTTTTATAATAAAGTCTTCTATCACTTTAAAAACATATGCACCATTACAGTAAACATAGCTTGTCATTCTTGTTTCGCGAAAAGTGCATCGAAGAGGAATTATTCACCAAATGCACGCGTGCGCACAACACACACATATTAAGCTTTGTCATAACTAATTTTATTTTTTATTAACCTTATTCTTAAAAAATAAAATACAATTAAATTTCATTCAATTATTTATTCACAAATGACTTCTTGTTACTTATTCAGCTCCTCCATAAAATTCCGTTGGTTTCGACGTGAAAAAGTTTTCGACGAACTCTGTAATTTGGTTTTCATCAGAGTAAGTTTTCACCATATCTATAGTAGACATGTCGAAATAGCTATTTTGCAGTCGTCGAAAAAGGGGAAACTCTGTTCGTCTAATGTCAAGTAAATATTATGGGTGGGGTGGAACAGAACACCCATGTTCCAACATTTTTTCCTGTGTTTTCCGTTGTATGCGGCCTTGAGTTGTCATGGAGAAGAACATTTTCTTCTACCGAGCGCCCATAGCTCAGAGGTAGAGTCGCCGACTGACGCCAATTCGGTCGGGTTTCAATCCTGGGTAAAAAGCAATCGGATGTCTAACCGTATTGATGAGCTGTGATACAGCGAAACAAATCTGTCTGCGGATGACTATATAAAGCACAAGGCACTTTTTGACGATACTTTTATGGACAAGTTGCAGCTAGTGGATATATAAATGTGCATGTAGTGTTTCATTGCATTTTAAGAATTCTAAATGAATAATACTCGAATGATCTTACCACAGGTGCAACATTACCATTTTTCTGTGATACTAAGATTTTGGTGTCGGTTGTAGGATGTGCGTTGTGGTGCAGTGGATATCGGCTCGGAACGAAAAATCGGAGAGTCTAGTTCGAATTACAGTTGAATTCTGTATATTCACTTACACGAAAATACCCTTATGAAAGATATCAATCCGTCTCTTCCCTTCAGTTATGGGTTAAATAACAGGACAGATTGGGTTCTATATCCTTGGCTGGCAACCAGTCTACCACAGAAAATAATGGCAACTTAATGCGGGATAATCTGCCCAGTCAGTCATGTCTCTTTCGAGATGTTTTTGATGACCGGTAAGAGTTAAGGGCGCAGTTTATGAGAATATGCATAAAAGATAATGGTTAATCCTAGATTTGAAGAGGTTAAGATTGGAAAGCTTCCTCCTGGGATTTCGTTCCACAGTTCTTGGGAAGAAGCTATCTGAATGGAACTCCCTAAAGGAATGAGGATGGTCTGCTTCATGCATACTGCATGGCTGGTCTTAGCTGAGAGAGCTAGTTTTGGCGGAACTAAGAAATGTAATTTGCCTGAACATTTTCTATTGAAATAGCGATAGGATAGCAAGATGCTTGCAGTATTTCGCCTGTGGAAAGGGTTTGTGGACAGGTGAAAAACAGTTAATCACTAACAAGGCTTCGTAAACACTTTTGAACATTAATACCGGAAAATGAAAACAACCCCCTTCAGTAACCCTCAACAATGAATGACCCTTAGTGACATTAGAAAAAATGGTTCTGTTCTACAATCCTTATACAAACATCAAAAGGTGAGCAAGAATTGTAACTTATGGCATTCAAACACCACGCTGCTAGAAGTTGGACTTATGTGTCGTGAACTTGCATTTGGTACTCGTTCTCTTGTGAAAATTTGTGAGATTCACCTTGCATAAACTTTGCGATATTCCAACATTGCCAACACAGTTTTCAACGCTCTGATCCCTACATACACAATTTCGACGTTGTAATCCAATGATTTGTGCAAATCAGCTAACCGGGACCCTTTCAATTTCCCTGGTCGACAGTTGAGCAAACTTAAACGGAATGTAGTTTAACACAAAGAAATCACTTTAACCCCTTTTGAAGCACATTATCCACCGATTAATTATGTTCACATCCTGTTTTGGTGTCGTTAAATGTTCAGAGAGCATCTATGAATATCAATAAAGTCATTTTTCTACACAGGCAATTCATTGACGTCTGTTACATACACATTTTCATACCAAACATCATTTTTCAGGGTTGTTTCTCATCAGCTACCTATAACAAGGCAAATATGACTATATGACTAGCCCAGACATGGCAGCAATATATTTTCTAACAGATCTGGTTCTTGCAAAGATAAAACATATCAGGAAAATTCAGGTACTTCCCGACCATTTTTCCAGCATCAGTCAACGATGGATCATATATACGAATTCCACATGAGGTTTGCGGTGCATTGAACGTCTATTAATTTCTAATAGGCGTTCAAGACAAGGTTGAGAGAACATTTGGTCATTGTGATAGACGGAAATACGGGTGTGCTCAGTGATGGTCGAACGTTACATGTTTGGTTTTTCTGAGGTATTGAATATGACAAATCAGTGAACATTGTTCAACTCATGGGACATGACGTGACGACGCTAGACTTATTCAATTAGCCCATTTACAAACATTTCTGCTTTACATGGAATCATTTTGGGCTGCTAAATGACTACATGGTTAAAGTTCTGAATTTCTTAGACTGCATCATCACCGAAGAAGCAGTATAGAAAAAAAGAATAAGAATTCAGGAAGCAGCAACTAGTTAGAAAAGTTACACTTGTTGCTTTTTGGGGGACTGAAAAGAGATGATCAGCTTGAATTTCTTGTAACTTGGACAAACTAACAACTCGTCACATCTAGACGTAAAAAACCGGCATTTTTTTTTTACATGCAAAGCAAAAAAGACAACCTATAGTTTGCAACATAATAACACTAAGCTATACAGAAGTTTGAAGACAATGAACCAAGTTGAAAAATTTGCCTGGATTGTTCGACTACACCTACAGTATAGTCCGGATTTGTCTTCTTACGAATTTTTTTTCAGGTCGATGAAGAAACGAGATGGACAGCATTTTCTTCACAACGATGACGCCATTGCTGCTGTGAAAATGTTTGACACTTCTGTTGATGCAGAGTTTTACCCAGGCAATATACAGGGTATTGCCATTGCTAATGTTGGTGATGAAGTTGAGAGAGAGAGAGAGAGAGAGAGAGAGTGCTGAATTTTTTTCTAATCCAGTGGTATCATTAGAATCTCTGTATCTGCTGCAGTTTCTGTGAAAATAAATACTTGCCATTACTTTCGTATATATATATATATATATATATATTTGTCATCCTCATACAAGCCTGTTTCGCTGTATCACAGCTCATCAGTGTAGCTAGACATCTACTTGCTTCTGGCCGGGATCGAAACTCGTCTGATTTGGTGTTAGTCTGTGTCCCTACTCCCTTAGCCATAGGCGCATAGAATGAGAGAAGGGAAATACTCCAGACACTTGACTATACTCTTGATAACTTTATGGTTTCTTACACCAGCAATGCATACCCATGTAAAACCTTATTACACAGATTAATGCTTTAACTTAATAATAAAGTGGAGGCGAAATATCTCATATTTTCATTTGACACATTTTAAAAAAGGAAAAATCTCAGCATTTTTTTAACGTGAAAGATCTTGAAATTTTTGGATTTTGAAATATACATAGAGTTAAGTTTCGGTTGTATAGTGACAGTAAATTAATTGCCAAGACATTAATGCAGGTGATTTTATTTCTACATTGACATAATGAATAGAATACGAAAAGATATATTGATAACTGTTAGTTGTTAATATATTGTTGAACGAATAGATTATTGCGTGAGAGAGCAGAACCTCAACAAAGTAATGCTGCGGAACAAATATAAAATTCCAGTATATCCATCATAACATCCAGTCTAATGATGGGTTACACCCACATTTTGATAAAGTAGCGCATAATCACTTAAGTGAGACTCAGACATATCCTCCGACGAACGTCCAACTATTCAGATGTTAGTCCCAAGTCGCTTTGGCTGCCTCATTTCTCGACACCCAGCCACTATGCTCATTCACTACCTCCTACTCATGAAGAGAGATGTAGAATTCGTCCGTCACAAGAGGACATGTCCAACAGATTAAAGTCAGGCAACTGTGTTGTACTGAAAGAAATATTTACTGTAGCCCTGGTATAGCATCAAGACATTTATTATTGTTATTATTATTACTGTTAATTTGTAGATTATTTTTCTTTATTCCAAGCTCGATTTTAAAACTGCCTGTTGATAAATGTGTCCGTTTATTTTTCATATATATATATATCTATCTGCGGATGACTATATATATATATATATATATGTATATATATATATATATATTGATGCATGTTTCATTAAATAATATAGACAAGTTTTGTCGATTTATTTTTATTTACATAAAATAAATCGACGAAACTTGTCTATATTATTTAATGAAGCATGCATCAATGAAAAATGCTGCCTAAATACACACACACACACACACACACGTGTGTGTGTGTGTGTGTGTGTGTGTGTGTGTGTGTTCGGAGTTAATTGTACATTTCTTCTTCTCCTTATGTTACGCGTTCCTTCAAACAGTCATGTCTCTTCACAACTTCCTTTAAAATACTGGCTCTCTGTAGCTTTTCTGTGAACTGAATTGTCGCGATTGTTTTCAGGAAATGATTATTCGTTCTTTTTTCGAAAGTTTTGTTTTCAAAGTTGTTCATTTAGATTGATTACCACCCAGTGTTAGAGAGGTCAGTCTGCTCTGTTATTTTACCCATAGTTTGTGTGTGGAGAATAGATTTATCGTTTTATTTTCTAAGTGCGTTAGTGTGTGTGAACATCAAATTGTTTCAGGGAACATACTGACTTGGCTCACCGATTCAATTACATTCGTTGTCCACTTGTACTTCTAAATGTACATTTCATGTTTTTTAAAACTTCGCTAATATTCGAAGGAACTGTGTTATATTAAGTCCTCAGTTGGAGTAGTCGTCCGTGAATATTAGTATTTGACATATCTAGGTGTTTCTCTAACTGGAATTTTGATTGTTGGCTACGACAGGTGTGAAAGTAAAGAACTTGCTATATTTATACTCCCTGGTTAAAAATGATGAATGTGCCAAAACATTGGCATCTACACAAACAGAAAGACAGAATGCGGTAGAGTAATTCACAACAAACATACGTGTCCCTATATCAACATATGAAAGAGTAAGAGTAAGACATAGATTGGGAAAGATTCACTCATACTCATGAACTGATATGTGTAGATAGAAATACATTGCACGTTGAGCAAAAATAGAAACACCCTTTCCCGTGTATATGCACAAACAGGTGCATTCAACAGTTTTACATACATATATATCGACATGTAAATGTAAAGAGCTCCAGTATGTTTTTCAAATGTAAAGAGCTCAATATGTTTTTCTCTTTCCTTCTTCAGTGAATGATAAATAATTGTGTTAGTTGAGTCTAGTAAATAAAAAGGTACTGGTATACACATGCACATAAAACAAATTATACAAATCCATGTATTTATGTATTCATAACTATACATAAACATAATCATACACATATGTATATTAGTAATTTTAAGCATTATAGCTGCCAAAGCATTGTCAAAAGTATTCAGTCACATGGCAAAATATGTATATATATTTCGGAAAGCCATGTCTGAATACGAAAAGAAGAACGTGTATGCATGCACATATGTACGTATATTTGTATTTGTAAGCCTAAGCATCATATCTCTTGAATAACTGATATCAGACACGCACACAAGCATACATACATACATATATATATATATATATATATATATATATTGATAATATAAAGTAATAGAAATATATTTATATTAATAATTGAATATATTGATAAAACAGGAATAAAACTCCGTCTTGAAAATAGTTAATTAGCTGAAAGTACTCTGACAATTTTTATGTATAATTCTTATACACAGACCTAAAAAATAAAACCTTGAAGTGCAAAAAATTATTAACTTAACAACGTTTAACGAAACCTGTATAAAAGAAGGATTGCTGCCCAAATATAAAATAGAAATATATGTATGCTCATGTATTTAAAACGCTCGCATAGTTTCCATATATATATACTGACAGCCATACAACTGAGGCACTTTTATAATTGCCAAGGAAATACGCAAATATAATATGGTACAAGATGAAAACTGTTGATTTCTCATTTTTTTGTCCCCATGCCAGGAATTATTTCCCTCCATCTTTTGGTTTTGTTAATGCCATTGTCGGTTGCCAGATGAGGCCACCAACAGATAATTATGAACAAGAAAGTGTCGCAGCAGGGAAGAAAATTAAATTCTTTGTTGAGTGAAAAGAAACATTTAAATACACTTTTTGGTAACGACAGCACCAGCAATGCGACCAAGAAAAAAAAATATAAAAATAAAGATAAAAATCAAAATGGCAAAATCGTTATTTCAAGTAAAGTTAAAAAGAAAAACGATTTCTTCTGTCGAAAATTGCGTTTTTCGCAAAGATATTTATGTACCTTTAAGTACAGGCAATACTTTCAAGTACAGTAAATATTTTCAAGTACAGGCAATAGTTTCAGAGCCATGGAAACTATGCGAGCGTTTTAAATACATGAGCATACATATATTTCTATTTTATATTTGGGCAGCAATCCTTCTTTTATACAGGTTTCGTTAAACGTTGTTAAGTTAATAATTTTTTGCACTTCAAGGTTTTATTTTTTAGGTCTGTGTATAAGAATTATACATAAAAATTGTCAGAGTACTTTCAGCTAATTAACTATTTTCAAGACGGAGTTTTATTCCTGTTTTATCAATATATTCAATTATTAATATAAATATATTTCTATTACTTTATATTATCAATATATTTACTATATTTTTATATTATTTAATACTTTTCATTAATTTATATTATTAATATATTTACTTATTAATATATTTTCTTTTGTCTTCTGTATATTATGTAAAGTATGTTATAGTATTAATTTCTTTCTTTATGAAATTTTGCTTACATTTTGAACACAAACCATTCTGGCGACGTTCGTATACACTACTATTAATTCGTTTTTTATGAGGAATATTTTAAACTTACTTTTATGGCTAGATGTTTTTATTGTTTCTGTTCGATATATGTGATTAATATTAATAAATGAATTGACGAGGAAGAAGATTATAATGTACAAAATAATTTCGATTTTTCATTTTTAAGTATCTAACATTTGTACATATATTAGGTTGATGTAAATATTGGCAACCATATCATTTAAAGATTGATTAAGAAATTTAAAAAAAAATGTTTAAATTTTCTACATTTTCATTGTTTGTTTTATCAACTATCTACAGTTATGAAAATTAGTTCCAAGCCAATTTACGAAAACGTGACTGGCGAAGAAGAATTATTACGCAAAAGCATAACGAAGAAATTATCGCTCGATCAATGAGGGCCTTCAACATCTTGTTTTATATTTAAAAAAAAAATTTTTTTTTTAATCATATCACCCCAAGCAAGGCGAAAACGCCATTGATGCGTATGGGGCTACGTAAGAGTGAAAAGACTGGAAAAGAGAAAAACCGGAAACCACATCCTAAACAGGAAACAAGGGATGAGCCTCTTCACCTGCTCAATAGACGTGGCTGGAGTGTGAACCGGGCGATAGTTTAGTCTCTAAAATCATCTGAGAAAAATGTCTTTTTGTTTGGTGGGATTGAAAATATATTATTGCTGGGCTCTTGACGAATTGTTACTCTGCAACACTAGTCAACCGCTAACTTTACAAAGACTCCGCCGCCGATGAATATAGGACTTGGAGAAGAATCCCTTAGGACTTGGAGAAGAATCCCTTAGGACTTGGAGAAGAATCCCTTGCACTTACGACATATTTTTCAAACATGTCATCGCTATTATTCTTCGTCTAAATGATTCCAACAAGACTTCATTGAATCAAAACGGAAATCGTTCTTTTTAAATGGAGACACAATTTACCTGAAAAAATTGGGAAGGATTCTAGAAGACCCTGGAATATGCGATGAATTTACATGAAAAATTATTTTGTTCAAAAATAGTAAAAACATTTTTATCAACTTAATAAATTTATGTTTTGTTAAGAACACAAATGCACATTTCCTTGCTTTTTGGGCTCTTTGTGCGCTTTGATGCAGTGAATATCGACTCGGAATGAGAAATCGTCGAGCTGAGTTCGAATCCCAAATGAATTTCTTGCATTCAGTTACGCGCAATACCCTTGGGAAAGGTACTAATCCATCTATTCTTCTGACAGCTATTGGTTAAATAGCAGAATAGAATGGATTCTATAGCCTTGGTTGGCAACCAGTCTACAGCAGATGGAAATGGTAACCTGCTGCCGGAAACGTCTCCTAGTCAGTCATGGATCGAAAGAGACATGGTCGCTCAAGCATGTATCACGTATGACTGACTGACTGCATTTCACAGATTCACAAATCACATTCCCACAGAAGGTCGTGGGAAGACATAACAGAATGATGTTTGAATAGATTGAATTTGGGAATTCAAGTCTGGAAAGCGATCCTGGAGAAACTGACGCTAACACATCTGAAAAAACAAAAAAAAAAAAACAAAGCAAAAAACAAAACAAAACAAAAAGAAAAAGAAAAAATAAACAAATTAGCCTCAAATAATTATATATGGTTTTCCTCTCTCTCTCTCTCTCTCTCTCTCTCTCTCTCTCTCACACACACCCTCTCTCACACAGGCATACAAATGTAAACAATGCAAACACTAAGGGCTATTTTTATTTATTTACAAGTAATCCTCCCTTGATCCATAGGCACAGAAAACTCTAAAAAATATTCTACCTAATAATTCAACTGCTAAGATTTTTTCTTTTCAATTTTATGTTTTAGTTTTAATTTAATTTAAATCCAATTAAATTAAATTAAATTATTACTGAAATAAATACTGTATATCTTATTAGTAAATGAAATGCCACATGTTTTATTACTGGTTGAATCGTGTGACGGACGGACAGACACGGCTCTTATAGTATAGAAGATTTAGAGAAATTAAGCATCTATGAATTCATGTACACAAGTGAAAGAAAAGTTTTCATTTTATCATCTTCACAAATCCGAATGACTTAGGCTAAATGGAAGGAGGAATGAGTGGAAACAATGAACATTTGTGTACCAGACTGTTCTTTTATTTATTTATTTATTTTTGACTTCGGTTTATCGCGTTACCTTTTTTTTAAAGAAGTTTATGCTGTGCTGTTAAGATAAAATATTTTTGTGAGTCTTTTTAATGTCATACGTAACGCGCTATGCAGTGTAAAGCAAAATAAAACCATAAAAGTTCATAGTGATCTCGAAAATCTCTTACAGCCAAGTGACATGCAATGATTTTTCGTGCCACTCGATAATGGGGTGACTTGGAATACAAACAACTGAGGTTAAAGATAAGTATGTAAACTTTTTTCTTTTACGTTCAACTTCGATGAAACAAAGGTTCTTATATTTTTGAAGACTCGTTTCTTGACTTTTTCTTCTATGTATCACACCCCTTCAGAACATGGCCGATCATAGCTCTCTACAACTTCCTATCCCTAATGGCTTTTAGCAGTTTTTCTTTCTTTAAGGTCCCTTTCTCGTTCCGCCATACATTTACACAAGCTCGTCAAGTAGGTTGTTTGCTGCCTTCCCCTTTTTCTCTTGTCAGTATGTTCTGTGGGTGTTAAGTTTGGTATGAATACGCTCCCATTAAATGGTATCTTGAGTGAGGATAAATCCCTCACATTTCATATTGCGAGATTCAGGTAAATAGAATTTATAAATTACCTGTCTATATTTCTGAGATAAGGTATTTTAACTATTTACACTATTTACATTATTCGGACTGTTGTTCTCATCTTCGTTGTCATATTTACGATATTTCGGCCGTTGTACTTTCCGACCTTCTTCAATTGATATACGGAGGAATTTTAAACCGAATCCTTTATTTAGTCCACGGAGGGAGATTGTTATAATTCCAGGTACCGTACGTTTTTTGAATATCTAAATTTTAGGTCACATGGTTGAGTAATCGAAAACTTGACTTGACTCAAAGAGTTGTGAGTTCAATACCTGGCAGAGGAACAAAAACTTGAAGATTTGAGTTACTAAAGGAACTTAACTGAAAAAAAACAAACAAAAAAAAACAACAAACAAACAAACAAACAAACCCTGAAGATGAAAAAAGGCATGGCACGTGGAATTAGAACAATCCATCCCCGTGGGAAGGGTTCGGTTCGAAATTCCGACGATTATCACTTGAAGAGGACTGAGTATGGCAATTCCGAACCGAATAGTGTATAAAATACCTTGATTTTTTTCGTGGGGTTGGGTGGGAGTAAGCCAATTTTAGATTCTAGGCTAAATCTCGACTAGAATAGTGAATCTATGGTGATATTGGATAAACTTCGGCTGATGAGAGTGTGATAACAGGATTAGATCTATTTGTGCATTTATGTGAAGTAGATTTTGCGGTTTGTTTTATGTATGGAATCTTAAAAATACCCATTATACTATTGTTCTGTTTGTATTTTATGCCCTTAATACTCCCCGGCCTAATGTTTTGCAGATTAGTTAAACTAAGGAAAGGATTTTGAATTCAATTCAACTTTATCCACAAATGAACCAATTCATAGCAAAAGATCTAAATTAAAACACTTTTTTATAAGACAGAATAATTATTTATAATTCAATAGCAATATGAAACTTTAGGTATCAATTTCATATTAAAAGAATTTAATGTTTTCTGTTTTTTAAAAAAATGTTTTTGATTATTTTGCACGATTTCATGTTTAGTTACTCTGTCTATTATCATAACGGAAACCAATCAGTTAATCTCTGTATTTGTTATCTGCGAAAAATGAGGAAAGACATAATGAAGATAAAAACATAATGCGACAAGAAGAAGAAGAAGAAGAAGAAGAAGAAGAAGAAGAAGAAGAAGATTATTTGGATACATTGTTCAGTTGTTATCTGAAACAATATTTTAGAAAATTATGCCGCCGAAACATGGGAAACATCAAATTACTAACGCAACAAATACAATTTATATTTTATTGAGGAAGCAAAAATATTTCTTGTGGAAAAGGCATAAAGATAAGAACGATAAGTCTTTTTTTATCAGCACTCATATGAGAAAAATATTAATAAATTAATGATTTTGCTTTCCTTTCTGTTACTTTTTTTTATAGACATGAACGCATGTCCATTCATTTTGTTGAATGTTTTGAATATTTATTCACAATTCCTTCTCCTGTAATTCAGAATATTCTTTCATTTGTCAGTATTTCCGTTCCTTTTTAATTGAACTTAATCACCGTTATAGCTTTTTTGCTTTTATTTGTTATCTTTTTCTTCTTTCGCTTCCCCGTACTTCTCCTCTCCCTTCTCCACCTCCTCCTCCTCCTCCTCATCATCATCATCATCATCATCAATTGCTTTTACCTTCATTCTAAACACAACCTCATTGGAGGTATACTAATGTCGATGTTCCTTGATCTTTTGCTCTGCGCCTGCTTTAGCATTCCTTTCTTCACCAACCGCCATTTTCTCCAGTAAACACTTCCGGTTCAAATTTTGAATTCTCTACTTGAAGAGTCCGTCCGACAGATTTCATTGTGCTGGTGGCAAAGAGTTAGAAAGGGTTTTGTTGGTCGGATCAAGCAAGTAGATTTTCCTATGTTCCGGATGTCAAACGACCGTATTTAGATGAATTGCTTATTTGGAAGTAAATCGATCAATGCACTCATGAGAGTTGAGATCCTTTTATATACGTTTCAGAACAAAAGGGGGTTTATTTCTATAATTACAAGTACGATAAAATAAACGTTATTACTGATTACAATGGTAAGTATCAACGTTTGCTTTGCTCAGACAAAATCTGACATAGAGCTCTCCAAGAATTTGTTGCTTCTCTCTCTCTCTCTCTCTCTCACACACACACACACACATTTTTTACGCCTTACCAACCTTATTTAAAGCTGTAATATATCAGAATGTAGGAGTTTCCAATCTAAGTACTGACCTGCTGTAACAATAAAAGAATTACAGCCAGAAGAAGCTTATAAATACCTAGGTGTAAATGAGAGTGAAAAAAATTCACCATTAAAAATTAAAATAAATAATGCGTAAAGAGCACTATAGAAGGCTACGACTGATATTAAAAACTAAATTGAATTCTCGGAACAGAATTCTGGCAATTAATAGCTTTGCAATCCCAGTTGCCCAATATAGTTTCAACATCTTAAACTGTACTCTAAACGACATCAGGCGAATGGATTCTAAAACAAGAAAGCGTCTTTCTAAGCATAAGATGCATCATCCAAAGGCTGATGTAGACCGTCTATACATACCTCGTAAAGAAGATGGAAGAGGTCTTATTCAGCTAGAATTGTCATACAAGACAACAACTATTGGCTTACTAACATACATAGAAACAACAAAGGATTGGATGATACAATTACTCAAGCAACATGAAGAAAGAAAGAAAAATATTCAATAATAAAATAAGGCAGTAAATACAAACAAGATTTACATTTAGTAGATTCTGTAGAAAAGCAAAACAGAATCCAAGAACTTACTATTACGGCAAAAATATGAAAATGAAAGCCAAAGATAAAGCTCTTGAACAGATGAAACAACGCTGGCAAGACAAACCTCTGCATGGCTAATATCCAGAACATGCCAATAAATCCAATGTTGATAGAGTTAATACTCATCGATGGTTACGTGCATCTGGATTAAAGTCTGAGACTGAAGGCTTTATTCTTGCAGCGCAAGACCAAAGTCTTTTCACTAAGAACTTTTAGGCAAATATTATACATAATAATGTGGATCTAAAATGCAGGTTCTGTGATAAACGCCAAGAAACAATAGACCATCTAATCTCAGGTTGTTCTGTACTTGCCCCAAATGAATATAAAAATTGTCACGATAGAGTGGGGCAAAATTTACATTGAACAATGTGCAAACACTATGGAAAATCTGTAAACAAACACTGGTATGAACATCACCCAGCACCGGTTACAGAAATAGAAGATGTCAGCATTCTAGGGATTACACCATCTACACAGACAGAAAAATTGAAACAAATAGGCTGGACATTATTGTTAAAAACCAGAAAGAAAACACATGTCTATTAATTGATATGGCTTGTCCAGCGGATTGTAACATAGCAACCAAGGAATTCGAAAAACTGTCAAAATATAAAGACCTGGAAATTGAAATAGAAAAAATGTGGAAATTGAAAACAAGTATCATACCAGTGATAGTGGGTGCACTTGGAGTGATAAAAAATGGAACAAAACAACACATTGAAAGAATCCCTGGAAACCCCAGCTTAAGAGAGATACAAAAAATTGTCTTATTAAGTATAGCCCACACACTAAAGAGAACTTTGTCTATGTAATGCTAGGGATGATAGGGGAGATAGAAAAAACATGAAATGGAGCCATAACAACATGCCACAATCTGCCTTACGTCTTCCAGCAGACTTGGTAGGTAGTGCGACCATAGCAGAAATCAAAATATGATGAAAAATGACATAATAATAATAAAATAGTAAATACTGAAATTCACAGGAAATGATAACGTACCCAACTTTTGGATCTGTCATCAATTCTTAAAACTCTTGCGCAGTTTTTATGAATGAAATTCCAAAATGGATCACTGAAGATATTACATATCTTCTAATAAAGACGAGTGAAACAGACGATCCAAAATATTATAGACTAATAATAATAATGTCTGCCCAGCACATAAATTATTCGCGTCTGTCCTAACAAACTCTACTTACACTTTTCTCTACAAAAGCAACACTCTTTCCCTGGAACAGAAGGGATGTCGAAGACAAAGACGTTCATATGGTTTCAAGGATCAACTACTAATAAAAATAATTCTGGACAATTGCAGAAAAAAGTGAAAATCTCAGCACTGTGTGGATAGATTACCGTAAAGCCTTTCATAGTGTGTCATACTCTTAGATTCTTAAGGCTTTGGAAATGTACAGAGCTTCATCGGTGATAGTGAAGGTACTGCCACTTCCAATTATTTGAATATCCGACGAGGAATCTTTCAAGGAGACTCCCTGTTACCCGTTCTGTTCTATCTGCCCGTAATTTCGCATGAACTAAACAATATATGGATATGATGGATACAATGTAAAAAAGAAAGCGTTTAATTCCCATATTCTACATTCATGACTCACACTCTTTCGGATTAGATAAATGTGCAAAAGTAACATATAAGAAAGGGAGAATTAGAAAAACACACTGAAAGAGGCAGAGGGTTAGTTCAACTAGAACTGTCTCACAAAACCACAATAATCGGTTTTCAAAGACACCTGAAAACTATAGAAGACTGGATAATGATCCGTGAGAAAGAACATGAAAGAAATATGAAACTTTATTCAGTAATATAGGAAGCCAACAAAGTCAAAAAAGGAATTTCAAGTGAGTGAAGAAGTGCAAATAAACTATGATACACCTACTGCAACAGAAAAAATCATAAAAAAGGAAAGAAAAAGCAAATGCAATGTACCAAATGCAGAAACGATGGCAAGATAAGCCTCTTCGTGGTCATTACTCTACCCGTAACAAACAAATTGATGTAGACAATCCCCGTACACATCAGTTGTTACGTAGAGCAGGGTCGAAAGCTGAAATCAAAAGTTTTATTCTTGCTACATAGGACCAATGCTTGCTAAGTAAAAATACCAAGCTCACATACTGAGAAATTGTGTTAATCCGAAATGCATATTCTCTGATAATTTTCCACAAGCAATTGACCATCAGTGTTAGCGTCCACTCGGCATGATAGAGTGGGCCAATATCCGCACTGGAAAATTTGCTATGTTTACGAGAAGGAAACTGCAAGAAACTTGTATGAACACCACCCAGACTCGGCCACAGAAATAAGACCTGTAACAATTTTTTGAGACTTTACAATACGCACATGCAGAACAATCAAAGCTAATTGCATAGACGTGATCAAAGACTACAAAAACACAATGTGCTTTCTTATTGACATAACAGCCCCTGCAGATTGTAATGTGTCTTTGAAGATTTAAAAAAAAATAGTAACATCTAAGGACCTTGAAGTGGAAATATAAAAAAGTGGTACACGAGGACATCAATAATTCCAATTGTATTTGGAGCCCTCAGATTGATTGAAAAAGTTCTGATAGACTCACTCAAGGGATTCATAGTAGCCTATGCCTTAGAGAAATACAAAAAATGTACTCACAGCTCACATATTGCGAAGAGCTTTATTTATGAAAAAATGTGATATTTTTTTTTAACAAAAATGATCAGATGAAAATGTCATGAAGCCATTTTTAACCTTAGGTTTCTGTTTGGGACCGAGAAGAAAATGTGCATACAACAGAAATCAAAGAAAATAATAATAATAATAATTCAATATCTGACATTATTGTATTTATGTATAAAGTGTGCACAAAAGTTTCCTGAGAAAAACCGGTTCTCAACGTTTCGTTTTCCAAATATGTAGACTACAAAAATTCAAATAAAAGAATTGACTGAATACAATATGTAATGCTTTATAGACATTTTCACAAAAAAAAAAGCCGAATTTCCCACTTAACCTGAATTATTTGGGATTGATTCGGGTATTGATTTCACTGTTTCATGTCGACAACACGTGTACATGATAAAACGAAATTGCATAGAGGAATCAGAGTGGTACTTTTATTTATTTTGTTATAATAGAAAACATTTTCTATCTTTGTATTTCCAACCGAAATGCAAAAAAACAGATTAAAACAAAAACAAAAAAACAAAAAAAAAACAAAAAACAATAAAACAAAAAAAAAAAACCAGAACGAAATAAAACAAAACAAAGACTTGAAAAAACAATCAATATTTTATTCGCGTCATTTTAATAACTGTATTAAGATGGATGCCTTTTAAACGTTCTTACTAATTTGAATTATACGAAATGTAATCTAATAAATTTAACACAGTGTGAAAGACTCGTGCTGACTGTAGGCATGAGATTGCAGCATGAACTGATGATTTTCAAGATCTTGAAGTTTTAAAAATATACGAATAAAAGAACTGATTTATTTTCGAGACCGAGTGAGGATAAAGATAAGAATGAGATAAAGGCGATGAAAAGGTCAGCGAAGATGATGTCAAATAGAAATATGTTGATGATAATGAAAACAAAATGGGATGAAGATTATCCTTGTTATTCTACTTGGTATTCTATCATGCAATTAATCAAGGTTCACACACACACACACACACACACACACACACACACACACACACACACACACACACACACACACACACACACAGATAAATCGCTTCAGAACAAAAGTATATAGTAGAACATATGACGAACCCTGTCCACTAAACACAGTTAAGAAGAAACTAGTGTGTTCAAGGAGATGGAATTATCAAGAGAAATCAGCAAAAATGCATCAAAACAACTGAACATTATTGCAAACAAAAAAAGATCAATAACAAAACGTACAAGGTAATAAAATTCACCTGAAGAAGATTGCAGTGAAAAACGCTCTGAAAGCCACAAATACAACAATAAAGATGGGTATACTGAAAAGAACCAAAGAAATACAAAAAAAAAAAAAAAAAAAAAGCTCAAAATCTTAAATTTCCTTCTTTCTACAATTGTTAGTTAATTTATAAAATAAAGAATAGGTTGAGTGTACAATTAGCTAACTAATAGTTTAGCAAAAAAGTTATTTTTGTTTTTGTTATTTGATGGTAAAGTTAGTTTTAACTAATTTAATTCAAATATTGCGTTTCATTGTACTATGGCAGCCATCATATCAGCATTTAATAAAACTAACCAACATAATGGAAAATCCAAGCTAAATGTTGAAAATTATTTGCTTTTGTTATCTACTTTGAGCTGTGATTTTCACATTAGTGAAAATACTCTAATGGAATAAAAATTTGGGGTGTGATTTGTTTTTTTACATCTAATACAAATGTTCCATTTTTAAATACCAATCGATGAAAATGAATGCTTTACAACAACGCAGATGAAAATATTGTAAATTGTAACAAAGGCTTGTCTTCTTCGTAAAGAAGAATATGCTGTGTAACTGTGAGATTCTACTGTTAGCTTCTTCCAGAGACTAATTGAAACACATGTCCTACGTAAATCAAGTGAAGACAGTGATCGACGAAAAATATCCTGAATTTATTACGAGAATTTGCAGAATATTTAACCGGAAAAACGCTACACTACACATTTACTTGGTTCGAAGGTTTGAAGTTATACTTCGTCAGACCTGTTTACCAGAAATTTCTTCTTTGTATGAGCAGTTATTGCAGCCATTACAGATGTTAATAAAAAATTCCGATTCTATGGAACATAAAGAAAGGGATTTAAAGCATTTTTTCGTTAAGAAAGATAAAAGGTTCTTGGATGATAAAAGGTGTTTGAAAGTTCACAGAAGAAAAGTGAATATGTCGTTGAACAAAATATAGAAAAATTGTCTTTTATTTTTACTTAATAAATCAAATCAACGTTAGCTATTGGACTGAAAATAATAATAATATAATTACGAGGAATAGAAATGTAGACATTATTAAATAAAATCACGAATAACTAGTGAGGAACAATTTCGCCAATTTATATTTTGATCTCTCCTCTCAGCTGAAAACTAACTTCAATCGGCCTTTCATTTGTTAACAATCCTTTCTTTTCGGAGAGGCATTCCGGCTGCAACTTCCGTTTCCGTTTAGGTTATTGTATCTTTGAATGGATTTTATTGAGTTCGATCACTTTTCATGGTTAATAGCAACCAACAGTTCATTCCCTTGCTTTGCGTACACGCGAACTGAACGCATAAATATTTTTCTTTCTTTTTTTTTTCTTTCTATCTTTCTTTTTTCAATGACGACAATTATTTAACATCATTTTTACGACTTTTATTAAGAAGTGCTTCATTTATAGAATGTTCGCAGTCAATGCTCATTCATTTATTTACCCCGCAATCCCACCTCACACGCGCATTATAGATGTGTGCACGTGTAGTTGGTCTTTTTGAGCATAACATATACATAAACATTTTATTTTAATCAAATGTATTCATTAAACTGTGTCTATCTATTTGAATTTCCTTCCTTGTTTTCTGTTTTCTTCTATTTTTTGGTTTTTCACTTTTACTATTGTTAATTTTGTTTTTCCCATACATTTATAATCTATCTATCTATCTATCTATCTAAATATCTATCTATCTATCTATCTATCTATCTATCTATCTATCTATCTATCTATCTATCTATTTTTAAATTAAATTTTTCTTTAAACTATTTAGCATTTATTTATTGTCAGATTTTTGTTTTATCCTTAAATTCCTCGTGCGATTTATTACTCCTTGTATGTTTTATAAACTGTATGCTTTTGGGAGCCTTTAATTTTCCCCTTATATTTGTTCATTTTCTCAGTTAACGTGCAAAATACTTTTCGTTAAAATCCAGTTTCATTCTTTTTGCTTGCGTTACTACATCAGTGATACATCCATAACTGACAAAAATAAGTGTTACGATTAAATTAAAAAGTATAAAAGTATTTTTGTTCATACAAGATGATGAAATTTGATTTGGTAGAGCATAATGTCTAAATCATTGCTTATTAAAACTATAATTCACCTTTGATGACAAAAGAAATATAAGAATAGAGTTAGACCCTTTGCTTTTACTAATAAAAAACTCATAAAATAAATATACATATTTAGAGGTGTGCATATCATGTAAACATGCATGATCTAAAATTGCATTACTTTCAGATTCTGCTATCGATCGATGCTTTCCTCCTAAAAGCCTGGAAAATAGAAAACGTCTACACTTGCAAAGACAGGAATACAAACCGAAGGAGAAAATTGGGGTTTAATCTCAGTAACTGCTTTCTTTTTTTCCCCCAAGAATATTAGAAAGCCGATTCATTTGGGACCTTAGTGTCATTAGCTGCATATAGTACGTGCTTCGTCAAGGCTACATACAGTTTTAGAATTCAGAATTGTTTTTCGCCTAGAAGTTGTAGAAGCTAGATTGCATTATTATTTAACCCATAGCTGGGAGGAAAGAGATGGATTCATACTATAACAAGAGTATTTGCGCGTAACTGAATGTAACTAACGCGATTGGAATTTGAACTGGGCTCTTCGATTTTTATTCTGGGCCGCTATTCATTAACCACCTGCACACCGAAGAATATTAGTACAACCCAAAATACCAAAATTATTTTTACCACATGATGAATAACTGAAAAAAATGAAAGATAGAGGAAGAATTTTTTTTCACATGATATTATTAAAGCACGCAAATTATTTTGGCTGAGAATAAAAAGCACTTTTGCAATATAACTTTGTCTACAGTTGTAGTATCTAAAGTTGCTGATCAAGTATTTAACGTTATGTATATATAAATAAGACGCAATGGTTATATGATAAAGATTCAATATATGTTTGGATATAAATATTTGAATAAAATTTAACTTTCTTTTTTCTTTTACATTAAATACAAATAGATACAGTTTAGTGTAGTAGCAATTAAAATTTCGAAGACACTTTCAAAGGATCAATTATTACATTTTTTTTTCATTTTATTTATTTTGCTTGAATCTCACTTATTCTGATGAGGTTGTTTTGATTTCTTTAAATGTCTCCAATCCAGCATAAAATACAGACCGTTTCAAAATCTTGAAATAAAGTAAACTTCATAACGTATCTTTGCTTTAACGATCAAAAAATGATTTTACTCCAATTTGATTATTTTCAAGCACGACGTCACGTCACGTCACAAGTCCCAGAACCTATAAAAGGAAATAGAAGTACGACATATACTGCAGTTAGTACACTGCTGATCAAAAATTTAAGACCACTTAAAAATCTTTAAAAAGATTTTTTTTTTATGGATAGATTTTAAACTCCTCCTACTTAAGGTTACCAATACTACAATCTAAAAGGTTATGGAAACAAAAACTACATTCCAAACATTTTATTTAGAAATTTACATTTTTATAAAATGAGGCGATTTACACATGATCAAAATTATAAGACCAGGGGTATAAATTGTTAGATCTATGGCAATTCCAATGTTTTTAATTCAGTTAGAGATTAGCAATCACTGCGTAAAGGTGTTACCATGCCTAAAGCAAGCAAACTTACCAAAGTTGAGCGTTCTCGAATTCTAGAATGCCATAAGCAAGGTTTGTCACAGAGGGCGATCGCAGCTAAGGTAAATCATAGTAAAACTGTGATTTGCAACTTTCTAAAGAACAGTGAGAATTATGGAAAAGCAAAATACTCTGGTAGGCACCCCCAAAATTTCTCCTGCATTGAGTAGGAGAATAAGACGGGTTGTTATGAAAGACGGGGGACTTTCTTCTAGTCAAATTAAGGCAGTCACAGATGCTGATTTCAGTCCCGTAACCATCAGACGACACTTAAGACAAAAAGGCATGGTAAATAAAAAGCGTAAAAAAATTCCTCGGCTGCTTCCACGTCACAAGTTGGGCCGCTTAAAGTTTGGTCGTGAATACCAAACATGGGGCGTTGAGAAGTGGAAGAAAGTCCTGTTTTCTGATGAGAAAAAATTCAATCTTGATGGTCCTGATGGCTTCCAACGATATTGGCATCACAAAAACATGCCTCCTGAAATTTTCTCTGCACGTCATAGTGGTGGAGGGTCCCTAATGGTATGGGGTGCCTTTTCTTACAGAGGGACGATGGAGCTCCAGGTGATGCAGGGTCGTCAGAGAGCCGCTGGTTGTGTTAACATGATACAAAAAGCATCTTTGATGACGGAGGGCCATCGTTTGTGTGGGGATGGATGGTTATTCCGACAGGATAATGCTGCAATCCATGTTGCAAGACGGACCTTGACCTTTTTACAAGAAAATGGAGTCCATCTCTTGGGACATCCTGCATGTTCACAGGACTTGAACCCAATTGAAAATGTTTGGGGACGGATGACAAGAGATGTTTATCGAAATGGCAAACAATATTCAACAAAAAATGAACTTTGTGAAGCCATCTTCAGAAGCTGGAGCAACATCACCCGCACCTTAATGGAAACGCTTATTTCTAGCATGCCCGACAGAATTTTTGAAGTCATCAAAAGCAGTGGAGGTAGACTTCATTATTAAATTTGGTTGTTGAATATTTTCATACACTTTTTGTACAATTTCGTAGAATTTTTGTCTCTGGTCTTATAATTTTGATCATGTGTAAATCGCCTCATTTTATAAAAATGTAAATTTCTAAATAAAATGTTTTTGTTTCCATAACTTTTTAGATTGTAGTATTGGTAACCTTAAGTGGAAGGAGTTTAAAATCTATCTGTAAAAAAAAATTCTTTTTAAAGATTTTTAAGTGGTCATAAATTTTTGATCGGGAGTGTATGTCTAAGGCAAGATAATCTACAGACTGGTCTTGAAATCAGTTTTCCTTCCTCTAAACTAGGTGTCACCGCAAAGAACGATAACCTTTGTCAGCTTTGCTATTTAACTCATAGCTGGGAGAAGAAGAGATGGATTCATAGGATATTTGGGCGAAAAGTGAACGTAATGAACTTGCTCGGTATTTCGGACTCAATTTGGCGATTTCACTTTCTGACTAGTTAACCTTGACTCAGCCGCCCCACATCCGCATATGCTACAATTATTCTCTAAAATACAAGAACTAAATAAATCACGTTGTGCATGTTTGTGTTGCATAAAAGTAGTTATTTTTATCTGCTTTTTAATCTCATATAAAGTTGCTATAAATTTTCATTTCTTTTTTTTTCTTTTATTATTTTAGCGTCGCAGTTTGCAATTTGTTACTTTGGACAACCTTTATAAGACAATTGTTGCTTTTAAAATTACACCTGGAAAGAAATTGGCTCATGCACTTGATTTCAGAAATTTCAGAAATAACTTGTGATATTATAATGCAAGGATAATTTTTAGTCTGATGAAAAAATTCTCTATCAGCGAAAAAAAAATTGTTGATCAGTTGTACTGATTGCATCTCGGACTGACTGCTTGTGACAAAATATTTCATGTTCAAAGAAAATTTTTGTTTGTTGTCATTCTTCCTCATCTATCTAGAAGTCAGTCAATTAACTACGGCACTCGGAGTTTTACAAGTACATTCTTATCCTTACGAATATACATACCATCATTTTCGCTATCAACAATGGAGCCGTTGGCTTATCGAAGGGCCCTTTAGCAAGAAGACATTGGAATCTGAAGTGCGCCTGTGTGTTTGCAGACAGGCAGACCGGTTGACAAATACAGTGATGGAGATTTAGGTGAGAAGGGTATGGAAGTGGTTGGCAAGAGGCCGGTAGAAAGAAGTGCAAGTATGTGTGCATAGGGGAAGAGGATCAGACCGCTTGATTTGTTTATAAGGCCTGTTTAACGGAAACCCGAGTCGGTTGAGTGTTGTTGACCCCCAGTCAGCACGGCAGAGTCTTTTCGACTGATTAGCTGTATTGTTCGGCATACGCTTCAGGACAGATCACATGACAATGACGCCATTGGACAACCGTTGAATACACATAGAAAAATAATGAGTATGCATACGCACGTACAGTCACACAAGTACTTTTGCAAGGATTCTTGTGCGTCTATTTCTATCTAATATTTGCCCTCCTTCCCGCCTTCCCCCCTCTCTCTCATATTCTATTTCTTACTTTATTTCCCTCATTCTCACTCTTTCATACACTCTCTCTTTCTCTTTCTATATTATAAAAGTAATTCTGGAAACATATTTATAAGAAATCAATATTTGATTAAAAAGCAAGAACATTCACTCCTTATAGATAAATGTTAAACACAATCTTCAGAAAATATTTGATGCCAGCGTTCGCTTACCTTCGGCTTCTGTTTTAAAATTGTATACAAACCAAAGTTTTCTTTGTGTCCATATATTCACCTAAGCAGTTTTAAAATCAAAGGTAAATAATTTATTCCAACACACACACACACACACACACACACACACACACACACACACACACACACACACACACACACACACACACACACAGGTAATCAATATTTGATTAAAATAGAAAAAGGAAAACTGTATTGCAAAATTCTAGAATCATTTGAAGTTTACTCGAGTTTTCTTCAAAATAAATCATGTTTATTTTATTTTTTACAAGCATTTTAGTGGAATACTTTTCAGTTTAATTGGTTTTGAGTTTTGCTTCTGCTTTTAGTGTCCATTTAAAATGCGGCTTGCGTTAAATCAACGGGAGTAGGGTCGATCGACCTCTTTTTCCTTTTTTATGCGAAAATTCACTCAATACAAGACTCGAGAGCCACTCAAGATAAAGGGTTGCCGTTAAAATGGTTATGATGAATGAATTCTGTGAGTGATATTATGAGTGAAAGAAGTGGTGGTTTGGAGTGAATATTATGAAGATGAAGATAGATAATGATTGGACTTTAACCTGAAGAGGTCAAGATTGTAACGTTCAGAGAAGCAACCATGCAAGAACCTGGCCTACAAAGTAGGAGTTCTTAGGAAAGAAGCTGTTTGAACGGAACATTCTCCTTAAATTTGGAATACAGAGGAAATAAAGAGTCTGTGGAAGTAGCATGGCGTGTTCTTGCTGCAAATATCTGAACTGATGGAACTAATGAATGAAACTCACTTGAATACTTGCCATGGAAATAGTGATAGAGCGGCAATAGTCTTATTAAATAGAGTATGTGATAAAAAAGTGGAAGACTGGAGAATAACTTTTCCATCACAAAACTGCGTAAAGCCATTATGAAATCCTGTCGTATTTTTAAAGGAAAACTGGATATCGGTTTTCTTTTTTCAGTTGTTTGGAAAATTTTGCGATATCTAAATATAACTCTAGGTATTAATTCATCAGTGCATTTATTTTCTACATATATGTAAAAAACAAACAATGAGAATAAGATATTATATCTGGACAGACATGAATTACAAAAATGGCGGCTTTTATTTCATTACCTTTTTATATAATCTGTGAAGGTAAATATAAAAATGATTAATTCTGTTCATAATTACGACCACCCTCTACTCTTTTTGTGAGTTACACTAACCATCAGCTGTGCAGGGACACATTTTCTCAAGTTAATTACAGCCAGTTCATTTCTAATATATATACTATTATAATTTAAGTGAAGCTCATAAAAAATCTTTGTTCTCAATTTTTCAGCATTAATAACATTATTGTCACTTTTAAAATTAGAAATGATATATTACATCATCATCATTAACGAGAGCAACAACAGCAACACTTAATACATGTCTTTTGAGACATTATTTTTAGTACCTCAAGATTCTGTTCAAGAAATTTGAATTTTATTTTTACTACTTTTATTCAGTTTTCATTATTCTTGTAAGATCCCTCACTGGTTGCAATTCATACTAAGAGTTGTTTGACTATTATAGATTTTCCAAGTTCCATATTTTATTTATTTTGAAGTAGATAAATTTGCCTGCTATGATACTGACTGAATTCAGGGTAATGAGGCAAGCAACTTAAACTGACTCAATATTTGATTTTATGTGTCAATATTATTTTTGGCATAAGTATATACTAATATTGATAATTATACTATGTGAATTTTTACGTAAAATTGCATTAGAAATAATGACAATAATTCTTTTGGTAATGGGAGATTTTATCATTAATCTCGAAGGTTGTTCATCGCATAAATTAATACATGGTAAATACCTGAAAACTCTACCACCAGTTGAGTGTTATTGTGTAGACGGAACTTTTCGGAAGATGTCGATGGTTCTGTTCGAAGAAGTCACAAGCCGACGTGACCGAGGGTTTGAGCGTACTGAATTTGTTCAAACTCATACCGAATTATGAATTATCTCGCAGAAACTATCGCTAAAGTCTGCTCAGTAGAGTTGCAGTATAAAAAGAATATGATCCGTGAGCAAACGTCGGAAATAGGGAATGACTACTTACCCTAACAGACGGGCGTTTCTGGAAACAAAGTAGGCAGCCATTATATTATATGTCGTTACTATTTTTAATTTCAGATATATTACGAGGTGATTTTCTAAGCACAGCTTAGATGTGGCACAAGGTTGAAAGTACCCAGCTCCCAATGAGGCTAGAACGCATTATTCATTTGAAGTGATTCTAGCAAAATAAGCTTGCTAACCATTGCACCAAGTCGATTTCGGATATATAACGATATTTATGGAGCGTAATAAAAAGAAATTACTAGATAATGAAAATTTATTGAGTTTATCTATACACAGCTTTGACGTGTCACAAGGCCGAAAGTATGAAGTACCCATCGAGTATCGAACTCACAACTCAGTTGTAATAGATATTAGCGAAACAAAATTGCTAAACATTATACTACGTCGAGGTGATCAAATGATTTTCTAAGCGTAGCTTAGATGTGGCACAATGTCGAGTCTAGAGCATCCAGTGAAGATCAAACTCACTAATCAGATGTAATTGTTATAGCGAGACAAGCTTGCTAACCATTAGACCCCGTCAATTTCAGATATATATTCTATGGAGCGTCATAAAATGATACAAGATATTAGAAATTTAGTGATAGGAGCACATTGATAGAAAATTTCTAAATGATTGAAGAGAATAACCAAAACAGAAAGGGAAAACGTAAAAAGCAAAAATAAAAAACAAAAAAACACTAATTTTAAGAATGTCGCAGGCAGAGATTTGAGAAAAATTGTAAGATGTAACAAGTAAGAAGTAAGAAAATAGAAAAAAAAATAGTGAATGTAAAAAAAGAGAAAAAATTCGGCATATAAGAACAACGACAGAAGACATAAAAATGAACAAACTACCACCATTCAGTAAACATTTGAAATGGAAACGTGTATGTTGAGAAAAAGGTTTGATAAAAAATGATTTTCTCAATAGTAAGTTTTACGGAGGGATATAGTTACATTAGATGGATTTGATCAATCAAGACATAGAAGAATGCGAGGAAAGTTGGAATAATGTTTTGTTATTACGGTAGCTCGTAAAATCATTCATCCTTTAAAAGTTGATGATGGTTCAAAATAGATGAAGAGAATTATTATAAGATTCAAGATGACAGGACTAAGAAGTTTTAAGTCAAAGAACAAGATGATACTCGTTTAAATTCTGCCTAGTGGACCACCTTGCCACGAAAGGTTTCAAAAACACCCAAATTAATGGAATAGACTTGGGTCTCTGAATATTGTTATAATTAGAAAATCTGTAGTTCATCATTAAAAGAGATACATATACGAATGAAACAAATATTCAGACAGAGAAAATCTTTGGAAAACAAGAAAAATGCTGTTAATAAATTCAAAATAGGAAAAAAAAAGGAAATAAAAGACTGATGAAAGTTATAGAATATCAAGAAGTGATTATTAACCGGTAAAATAATAATTTCATTCAATGATATAGAATATTATGTTAATCAAATAGGTCTCTCTAGTTATATCGTGTTGTTTATTTTATTTTTTACAAGCATTTTAATAAAATCCTTTTCAGTTTAAGTGGTTTTTAGTTTTGCTTCTGCTTTAAATGCCCATTTAACATTCAGTTTTCGTTAAATCTGCAGAAGTGGGGGCATCGACCTTTTTTCTTTTCTATGCTAAAATTCAGTCAATACATGACTCGAGAGCCACTCAAGATAAAGGGTTATAATAATATAATCTATTAGTAATAAACTGGCTGTCATTAACCTGTAAAAATGTGTCCTTGCACAGCTGATGGTTAATGTAACTCACAAAAAGAGTAGAGGATGATCGTAATCATGAACAGATTTAATCATTTTTATATTTACCTTCACAGAGGATTATGCAAAAAGGTAAATCTTTTGGACTTGTTTGGTTCGGTTTGGTTTATTTTGTTTTCCGGCATATCAGCCTCAATGAGTTATCTAATACCAAAAATATTTTCAGGATAGTTTCTTTGTAAGAAATCAATTTGTAGATCAGGTTTCACTGACGTATAAAGGATTTTTGTCGAGAGTCAAAATTTATTGTTGATTATATCTTTTTTTTTTCTTTTACAAAAATCTATTGTTAGTATTTTTTATTGCTGGTATCTTTATTATAAAAAGATATTTTTATACTTTCTTAAGATTTTGGCCTCAGTTCGTGGGGTTAACTGTTTACCCGTAACTGACTCCCTAACAGGTACTACACTCCGAATTAAGGTGGACTTAGGAACATCTGCAATTAAGAGGTGGTTCCGCGCTCTTCGAAACATCCCGATCAATCTTGCAGCTTGATGTAGTTTATATGCAAGACGATTGGATTTAGTTCTAAATAACAAATTCTTTTACTTTAAATAAAAACTGATATTCCCAAAACAAATTATTATCTGCATTTTTAATAAAGATAGAAAATATAGACGATCTATTGCTCATCTAAATATATCGAAAAAATTATCTGCATTAATTGCTTTATGGTTACGGTCATATCACGTTGAATACACCGGTTTTCGCTCGATCACCGAAGTTAAGCAACGTTGAACCGCGTCAGTACTAGATGGGTAACTATTTTGGAATACCAGGTGCTGTAAGCGATTATTGACGGATGTGCGTTGTTGATATTGGTCCGGAAAGAGGAATCGGTAAGCCGAGTTCAATTTCCAGTCAAACATTCTGCATTCACTTACACACTGGTACCCTTGGGAAAGGTATTAATCCGTCTTTTCCCTCCAGTTATGGGTTCAATATCTGAGGTCTGCTGTTCATGCGATCCGTGGCAAACTTCTGCACCGTTTGTTTGTTACCAGCAGTTCCAAAAAGTTTGGATGGTGCTACCCAAGCCTTCACCACTCAAAACAATTCTTTGTGTGGCAGTCTAAGTTAGACACTCATACGTCGAAAATGACAGGATAGTCCAGAATAATATATATGTGCGTTGTAGTGTAAAGGATATCGGCACGGAGTTCGAATTCCAGTCGAACTCGTTTCATTCCCTTACGCACAAATAGCCTCGAGAAAAGTATCAATTCATCTCTTCTCTCTCCAGTTATTGGTTGAATAGCAGGACAGATTGGTTTCTAGCCTTGGTTGGCAACCAGTCTATCGCAGAAAGAAATGGCAACCTACTGCGGAAAAAATCTTCTGATTAGTCAATCATGTTTTGAAATGTTTTGAAAGATCGCCCAAGCGTGTATCACGTATGGCAATTCACTGAAGGATATATGCACATATGTACATGAAACAACACCCATAGATACACTGATATGCAAACTTAAATGTATAAAGAAAGACTGCTTGTAAATGTATGCAAATATAAACTACAGAGAAAATAAGAGAATATGGAGAATAAGTGCATTGCTTACTTATCACCTTATCTTACAATTCGAATTTCTCTCTCATCACATGCTTTTTATCTATCTATCTATCTAGAAAGGATGCAGGCTAAATGAGAGTAAACGGATATCTATTCATTTTCAACCTTACTCCTCACTTTTATTTACCTGTTTTTACTAATACTTGCTGTGTATGAATTCATTTACATTGACGCACGCACACTTTTACACACACACATAGATGCATACATTTGTATTATATATATATATTTTTTAATTTTTAAACGAGTTATTTCGCTACCTTAGTTCCTACCAAAAACCAATATATATATATATATATATATATATATATATATATAATCACATTTGTTTATATATATATATATATATATATATATATATGCACAAACATTTGTGAGTGTATGTTTCGTGTGTATCGGCAGGTATGCCTTTATCTCATCTATCGATCTATTCTTGTGAAAGTTGCTGAATAAGCATCATTCTTGGTCAAGGCCATATCGACATTTCCCACCTATTCGCCTCCCCGTTCCTCTCATTTTATCGGCACTTCATTCTTTCTTATTTCCGACATGTCTACCCCTTGGGCTTGACTCCATCGTCACGTTCATAATTGTTTTTGACAATCATTTTTACGACAGAATTCTATAATGATAATGATCATGACGATCATCATTATCATGATCATTTCTATTATGTTTTAGAACCTTACATAAATTCTTGATGCGTTCTTTTTTTTTTATTATTGTCAGCATTATTTTTTTAGTATTCTTCTCTGTGAGTAATTTTACAATAGCAAAGGTGTTGCTATTAGAAATATGAATATATATTAGATTTTCGTCATCATTGTCATCATCACTGCGATCAAATACTATAAGATCGATGATTAAGAATAGAAATATTTCTAAGATGATGATGATAATTATCATTGTAATTGTTGCTGTTCATAATTTTTTTATCTTTTCTGAAAACTAATTTAATCTTTTGTTACTACTTTATATAATAACAAAAACAAAATTATAAGGATGATAATATCAATCATCGTCTTGATCTATAGAAGAAGAAAAAATAATCAACATCTCACATATTATTATTATCTCGGTCAATAAACTGTAGTTATTTTCACTTGTTTTTGACCTTCAAACGTGATCAACAGACACATTCTCATCGCCAGATTTTCAAAAAGTAAAAGAATGCAAAAGTAAAGAAAACATAAAAGAAAGATGAAAATAGAAAGAAGAAAAGGGTTGAAGTTTTCTTTCTTGCAAAAAATACACATTATTGGTTATTTGAATTCCTCATTTTGTATCCGACCCACTTTTGCTTTCCCTCTCCCTCATCACATAACATGATGCACGCATATTTCTTTTTTATGAAGGAATACATGCATGTGTGTCAGGAAAACGTTAAAATTTTCTTATTAACATACATATAGAGATTCGTTATACATTTAGGGATTATAATGCACTTATGAAGACGCAAAATACAAATATACTGAAGCATTATGAAATTATGTACGTATTTTTACACACACATACACACGCACACACACACAGAGACACACAGACACACAGACACACACACACACACACACACACACACACATATATATATATATATATATATATATATATATATATATATATATATGTAAAGTTATGAAAATATATAGCATTAAGTGCTCAGACATGTTTTGCTAGATAGTATCCAGAAAGGAGATCATGAACCCTGTTTATACCAAAAAACAAACAAAAACATAATAAACAAAAATAATTAACCACTAGAATAATTAATTTCCACCATTTTCTCCAGAGTATTCCGTTTGGATATACAACGATGTCAAAAACGGTGCTGCTCACAAAGGGCACCAGTAAAATCCATACTGCATTCGATCCATGCACCCTGTTCAAATTTCACAAACTATAAGACTAAACGTCACACACACACACACACACACACACACACACACACACACACACACACACACATGAAAATTTTTAAATAACGTGTATTTAGATAACAGTCTTTCATTAATACAAGTTTGATTAAAAGTATGTTTTCTTTTGTAATGTTTTGGTTGGCCATTTTATCCAAAAGAACTTCTGCTGGAATCTAAAAAATGTAAATATTAGACAAATTGTGATTTGGCTCTTTCAACCTTTATCAAAATCACGAAAAACTGTGGATGTTATGCGTTTTTTAACTTAACTAAGCTTAAATATCTTAAGACTTATCTTTGCCGTGTGTCCGTTTTGATTTCAACACACGACAGTAAAAGTTAAGCGAAATTCGTCGTACGCCTCAATGTATCTGCCAATTTTTAAAATGAGTTTCAAATTTCAGCGTCTAAATTAAAAAAGATCATGTTAAATTTTGAATTGCTTGCTTATTTTATAATAGTGGCTTTGAGAAGTTGAATGGTCACTTAAGAATGAATGGCATAGAATGAAGCGTATTGTTTGTAGAAGCATCGATGTTTAGCAGATTATGTTCATGTTTTATATTAGCACAAATGATACTTTAACAAAACAAATAATAACTTAACCTACATAATAGACATGCTAGTTAATAACATATAATCTATCACGGTTAAGTAAGTATAGACAAATCGAAAAAGCATAAATGTCAATCACTTTTTTATTATTTAAAACATCACTGTGAAAACAAAGCAAATGTTTTAGAAAATTAATCCAAGTATTGACCTTAAAAGTAATGTAAGCACCTTGAAAAAATGAACTAAACACTCATAAATAAACCATGCAGATTATAATCATTTAATGTGACTGTAACTCATTTGTATTAACTTGAGTCATAAGTAAGTTCAGTTTTTGGGAACCAATTGTTTAATGAGGAATGTATCATCCTTAATAATCGTTTGTTAAATACATAATAACAATTGATAAAAAATGGGTTACATACGATAATATTCAACGCAAAAACTAATGGATTGACAGGAATAAATGCACACAACCGATCCCAAAATCTGAATTCCATGGAAGAACAGTCATATACTGTATGTTACGAAATGATTTAGTTTCTTAAAACGTCATGAACACTATATGCCCATTCATACATTCATCAGCTGCGACGTGTCCATAAAAGTGTTAACGAAAAAAATATGTTGTTCTTCTCGATGACAATACAAAGCTGAATAAGACAAGGAAAAAGATTTTGGAAGTTAGTTGGTCTGTTCTATCCGACCCGCCATATTCATCTAACCATGCGCATTATCGTTTACGGTCGCAGCAAAACACATTGATGAGGAAAACTTTCTCTAATGAAAACCAGATTCAAGAATTTACCGAAAGCTTTTTCACGTAAAAACCTGCGAAATTTTACTCAAACGTTATTTAAGAGCTACCTGATAAGTGGCAACAAGTCATTGCAAATGATGGTGCACATATAATAAATGTAATTCGATTTTTTGATCACTAAATTGATACACAGATATCGAAATTCTTTGTCACTCAACCTAATATGAGTTTATTTACACCTCAACAATGGTATGCAATGGTAAACCGATTTAGTTTTACCTCGTGTTTAATTCGAATTTCGAACGAGCTTTTCTTGGTTTGAATTCGCTTAACATATTCATTCTATTTTATTTTTTAAAATAACTGCCAATTTAAGGAATAATTTCTAAATTTACAGGTAAAGTTTTTTTTTTATTACAAAACTTGGTTATTTTTGGAGGTAAATCGAGTAAAGTCAGCTTTTGAGTTCGCTTTTCTTTTGACCTTCACTTTGTCGATTTTTATAATTTGTTGTCGTCTGAAAACAAACTACACGACTTACTTTCGATGATTTCAATAAAGCCAACAATGTAGTAAGAAGAATTAACGGATCTTATTGATTTAGTGATTCTAATTCTAGTTTCGCCAATTCAAAAAAAAAAGAAAGAGCTAAAACATTTTTTTCTTTTCTTATTTTGAGAATTCTGGGAGAAAATTCAGGTCAGTTTAATAGAGAACAAATATGGAACGACGGAAAAAGTGTGACAAGCTAAAACAATGTAATACAAAAGTTTCCAGAAGCTCAATTATTTGTATTTTATTTTTTCAATCTCAAGTTTACCAAGTTTTTAACCCATTTTTTTTTGCTCTAATTTTTTTTCTTCTAAATTGATTTCCTTCTGTTTCGTTATGTACCAAAGTAAATTAATTTTTCTCCTGAATTATTTCCGCTCCTAATGTCAACCTTTGAAGAAATTTCTTTAAACGTCAAACATTTACAAATAAATACTCAAGGATACTGAAAAGAAGAAATACCTGGAGTCATGAACCATTTCACATACTCATATTGAGCACACTCGGTTTCTCGTTTCTCGTTGTTTCTTCAATAAAAAAAAAAACTCGTATGTTTGGTCATTAGAATATTGATTTTAAGATATAAAAGATGAGAGGAGTGCCGAAACTATACAACTTCGCAACTCTGGTAATATCGTTATGACTCTGATACTGCAGCAGAAAGACAGGAGTATCTGCCCCACCAACATAAGCAAAATGTTACACATGATTCATTGCAAAGCCGAATATTATGTTAGGTCATACGGAAAATTTTCAGTTCCCTTGATAATTTTCACAGACATCTGTGTATACGTCTGACCCTACATCTCTTGGGGCAGTAGATTAGTAGTGTCTGGAGTGCGAATCATCGGTCATTAAGTTTCAGTTTTCGAATGGTAGACAAACCCGAGGTTTTCGAATCAAACGTTAGCATATGCATACTTATACATAAATGTATATAAAACCATTTTTATTTCAGACATTTTCTTTCGCACATACGCACATATATATCATAAGATAAATATGTTTTGAATGTATAGGTGTTATGCGATCTCTAATCACACCCAACGATAATGCCTCACAACTTGAATATTTAGTATTTTATTTCTGTCTATTTTGTCTCAACCCAACTCAACACAATGGCTTTTTGTCTGACTACATTTTTACTGGCAAAGAACACGTTATGCGAAGGCGATAGAGCTTAATGGATTGTTACTCTTTACTAATAGAGTAAAACATACAAACATTCACTCACGTGTCTCTGTATGTCTGTGTATGGGGATTTATATATATATGTTTACCAATGAAGAGCATAAAATCTTGACAAAGTTATCAGCGCAAGGAAACACACACACACACACACACACACAGAGAGAGAGAGAGAGAGAGAGAGAGAGAGAGAGAGAGACGCACGTTTGTGTGTATAAAATGTCAGATTTTATTTAGCAAATTAAGGTTTTCCTCCAAAAATTTGTAGTAATTAAAATTTTCAGAATATTTTATATTTAAAGTATATACTGATACTATACACCATATTTTTCTCTTTATTAGAAATATTTACAATTATTCGGTGGTGTAAAATTTGACTTTTCAGCTCGAGCGTTGTTGATTATATATATATATATATATATAACATATCAATGTTATAATTTATTAATAAATATTATTATTATTATTATTATTATATATATATATATATATATATAATGATTATTGATATATTGTTTAATTTAGATATATAGACATACTTGGTAAGAAGTATAATTTCAAGGAAGAAGCAGCATCAAATATTGTTATTTGACGCTGCTTCTTGAAATTATGCTTTGGCAGGGTTACAATAACAAAGAGGTTGAATTTGAATGGATATCGGCTCGGAATGAGAAATTAGAGAAGCAAGTTCGAATTCCAGTTGACTTCGTTGCATTTACTTACGCGCAAATACCACTGGGAAAGTTATTCATCCATATTTTCTCTATCCAGCTCTGGGTTAACTAGCAGGGCGTAAATTGGGTTCTATAGCCTTGGTTGGCAACCCTGTACCACAGAATGTAATGGCAACCTACTTCTGCCTAGTCAGTCATGTCTCGAAAGAGACATGATCATCCAAGCGTGTATCACGTATGGCAGTTAACTGACTGACTGATCAAAAACAAGAAAAAATCTGACTTTAAGGGATTTGAGAAGAATTAAAAGTAATAAACAAGAAAATGTTAGAAGCTGTAACAAGATGATGACATTTGTTGAAGTTTTATTGGTGCATAAAAGTTGCAAATGGTAACTTCCGACAGTGAAAGTGTTAAGCTAACAGGTTAAGGAAGATGCTAATTAAAGCATGGATTCAATGTTGAAATAAAGAAACAACGGTCTAAAATATTAATTAGAACTATAAAATGAAGATTCGAGAGGGCATCAAAATAACTTAAAAGCAAGACTAGGTTTACATTGTTAGAAATGTAGTTTGGGGTGACCCCATAATAAAACATTTATCGGAATTAAATGTATCAAGCAAAACGTATCTGGAAAGTTAAGTTTTGAGTGACTTCAAGAATCAAACACTTATGGGGATAGAATGTGTCAGCCAAACTTTGCCTGGGAATTTGTAAATATCTTATCCTCATATTTAGCAGGTAATATAATAATAATTTCTTATCCAACTCTATTGATAAAACTGAGGCAAATTCGCACCGTTCCAGTTAAGTAGCAAACAGAAAAATGGTATAACAGGATTCTTTGGATCTTGCTAGGTACACAATAACTCAAGTGACGATTCTAGATGGGCGTGGTAGCGAGAAGGTGACCGAGATTATCAAAATCGCAGAGATGACATCAATATCAAGAATCTTCCTGCTACCACGCATCCGATCTAGCGATTGAAATAATGAAGAATCACACACACGTCTGTACACGTTTATATATAGTGTCGTGACATCGGAATCTCATACATGTTTTCTGGCCAGCCACACCGATTTATAAAAACAGAAAAGCTAGAGGTCAACACTGGGATAGAAGAAAATGGCCGATCAGAGTAGGAATAAATATTAGAGAGAAAAAAATTTGATAACTGATCAGCTAGTTCACAGAGACAAAATCATCTTCTCTCCACTCCGTATCAAATGAGGACTCAGGAAGCTGTTTGTGAAAGCCTTGGCAAAGGAAAGCCAATGTTTTTAGTAAATTTGTAGTCTCAGCAGAGAAAAAAATGAAACAGGCTATTTTTGAGGAACTTGACATTCGAAAACTCATCAAGGATGAAAACTTTGTCAACTCTATGAATGCTACTGAATTTAATTAGTTGCTGTAGTAAAATCTTTCTTGGTAATCGCAAGACATATGACTATAGTCGACAGGATATTAGCAAACTACTACCACTACTGAAGAGCCTTGGTGCTCACATGAAACTACACTTCCTGCATAGCCATTTCGATAGGTTTCCAGAAAACTATGACAATATAAGCGATGGATAAAGTATATTTTCTTTAGGATATAAATGTTATGGAAGACAGATCAAGGGATATGACATAAAAGAGTGATGCCAGATTACTGTTGGAGTCTGAAGAGAGACAAAACTGTGGATCATTCCCGAAAATCCCAAAACCGAAAGTTCTTATCATGATAATTCTTTTGTAGTCTTTAACTTCATATTTGATTTAGCATATTTGTGTTTTGATGAATTTTTCTTCTTGTCTCATAGTTGAAACTTTATTTGATTTGCATTTGCGTAGCTGTTTATCTTCCGCTTTTCAAACTTAAAATAAGTAATTTTTCTGTTTTTGCTCATCATCTGAAGCAAGAAAATTAGTGCTAACCAAGAAAAATGACGATGATATTCGAATTCAGCTTGAAATTGTTTAAAATTAGATATGATATTCCTAGCGTCTTTTCAAAATCATTTTTGCAAAGTAAAAATAAAAAATAAATAGACAAATAGATATAAGCATACATGTTTCTCTTACCATTTCTAATTTTTTATAATCATACATCCATTGGTGCGCTAGAAGTTACAGGGGGGCGGGAAGAAAGAGGAACAATATACAGTGGGTGTCGGAGAAAGATAAGAAAGATGGTGATAAAAGATAGTAACTGACGTTGAACTTAAACTCTAAAAAAAGCTATCAGGGAAGCAAGTATACGGTAGGGAGTTCCGCAGGCGCGAAGTGCAGGAAAAGAAACTGTTGAGTAGAAGTGGCGTTTACATTTGACTGTTTTGACTGTAAAACGGTGGGACCTAGTTTCCAATCTAGTAGACATAGCAAATTCATGTAGAGAGGGCACCAGGGAGATAAGCTTGTCAAAGCAGAAGCCGTGAAAATATTTGTAGAAAAGACAGAGGGAACCCATATCAAGTCGTTGAGAAAGTGACTGTCAGTTTGAGATCGATTAGATTGAAGATCCTCCTTTGAATTTGATTTTAAAAAGGACACACACACACACACACACACACACACACACACACACACACACACACACACACACACACACACACACACATATATATATATATTAAAATTTGTAGTCTTTGTGCCTTTAAACAATACACATATTAATATAAGCAAAAAATTGTGGATGTATATAGGTAAACGTATATGCGAATATAGCAATAACTGTTGTGAATAGTGAAATTTGTGTATTTATATGTGTGCGTGAAAGAGCATATATAAACGTATATGCGTTAATAGATAATGCCGGGTTAAACACACATATGTTTTTAATGCTCTTTTGTGCTTTGAGGCAGGATTTGATTATTATTGCGGTGGCGAAGGTGGCAATTCATAAAATTACGTGAATCCTGATGCCGACTGACGTAAAATGATGAACATTGGAAAGAATCCGAGACGAACGTCACTCGCAAAAAGGTATTACTGTATTCAAAGACATCAGAGATAATATTGAGATAGAGAGGGAGATAGATAGATACAGAGAGTGAGCGAGAGAGAGAGAGGGGGGGAGAGAGGCAGTGGAAGAGAGAAGAAGAGAGAGAGAAAAAAATTGTGTAAGACTAGATGAAAAGATTGACAAAAATGTATAAAAGAAGTTAAAATTAATGAAGTGAGAAATGAGAAATACTGATGGAGTAACAAATATTTGTACACACACGCACACACACAGGGTGCGATGGATAAATTAACATCAAAATTACGCAAAAATGAAAATAACACTGACATTTTATTTTAACAGAAATTTTTTTTTACCAAAATTGCACTAAAATATCTTGAAATACTAAAGAGTAAGTTTTTTCAATAAAATCCAAATTGGTTTTAACTAATCCTCTAAACAACTTAAGAATCTTCTGGAACTCGTCTGAGCGGTCTCATTGTTTAAGTTAATGAATGCTGCCATAATCCTTTTCGATTCATCTTTGGTGTCATAAGGAGTTTGTTAGTCTTCCTCTCAGCTACGCCCACACGTAATAATCAAGGGGGTTGCAGTCTGGAGAGCCAGGTGTAATGAGTGATGTGGTCACAAAAATTGTCTGACAGTCATGATTGGGTTATCTTGCATGTGTGGCATGGTGCAGAGACGAGTTGCCAGGCATAGCGTCTTCTCTCAACCAACAAATTCGAAAGTTCCTTATTATCAGAACGATCAGAGTGAGTTTTCTGAATTGCCGTACCTTCGCAATCACCATTAGACTCATCCAACTCTTTCCAAATCCTCTGCCTTGCTATCAGATTAACACCCAAACACTCTGAAATGTTCGTGTTGGAGCTTCCGGCGCAAATACCAATTAGTATAGCATCCAGTTTCCAAATTTCTGTCGAATGAATAACGTCATGGTGCTCATTTTCTCATAGTCTGTGCCCAACTGACCCTACTATACTATAGAGTCGACAAAATATAAACAAACAACTTGCATGCGCGAAATAAAAAATAGTGACAATTTTACTCATTGCAGCCTTTCTCTCCCCCCCTCTCTCTCTATATATATATATAATTACAGCCATAAAAATGCGTAAAAACGCATAAACACAGTTCCATACAATCGTTCATATTCAAACCATACTTGTATTGTTCAATCACAAAGAGACAGGAATGAAAATGAAGCACAAGAAAGGTAAATAAATCGAAACCGCCAGAAATATTTAGTCATCCACACCCACTCCTATACAAGCAGATGCAGACACAAACACAAAAAATATTTTAAAGACACTAAATTGAATCAAGCAAAACAATCATGTGCCAAAAGAAGAACGCCATCGGCTAATGAGAAAAAGTGATCACTGTCTCTGCTGGATTGTCTAATGGAGGCATTTATACACGTGACCCACTTTTTTTCTTAACTATCAGGCAGCATTACAAATATGTTTACATGTGTCGCGTATTTTTCGCTGACGTGGCAAATATTGTTTGGCGCGCGATGAGCGATCTTTAACGTGAATTGTTGTGTCGATTGTGTTTGTGTGTGCGTTCGAGAGATTTAGGAATTTCGTTAATAGGTTTGTATCCTTGCAATAATATGTATGCATCAATATATGCATGTGTAAACTGCTGTGTATCAAATTGTTCGGTATATTCGCTTTGTAAATGTCTATATCTAAAAGGAAAATGTATATTATAGTCCGAAATGGCGCATTGTTGAGACGAAATGAATTTACCAATTTCTTAAATTCATAGTTTTTAGTTTTGTTTAGGAATGTCTGAATTAATTTTTTAGCAAATACGAATGTCAAATTTTCGAAATTTTCGAGAGACTGGAAAGTGCGTTAGAAAAAATATTGTCAAAGATTCCTCTTTCCATTTTGTCATGCGGAAGAGAGCTGTCTCCAGCATCTTAGGACAAACATACATAGCTGAAAATTTAAGATTGGACCACCAATTTATAATAACTTTTGACATTATGTAAGAATATGTTATGGCCATATCGTGAACTGAACAAAAATAAAATATTATTTGCATAACTTTATTCGATATGTTTTCTCATAAATTATAACCCACAAAGGAATAAAATATTACTCTTACCAGCGTTGAGTATACGAACGAAGTTCTACTTTAATAAATTCAGAAAGACAAATAACTGGACATCAGAAACGATAACTAAAAGTTCTGCTATTTACTTACTTCTTGTGTATGGGTTAGGAAGAAGTGGATTCATGGCCTTTCCCAAGGGGGTTATTGCAAAGAGAACACAACGATCCGACAGTTACTCGAACTATCTACCCAGTATCAAGTTTTCGCGTCGATAAACGATGATCTATCTATCTATCTATCTATCTATCTATCTATAGAGAGAGAGAGAGAGAGAGAGAGAGAGAGAGAGAGAGAGAGAGAGAGAGAGAGAGAGAGATCAACGAACTGGATTTGTTCTTAACTTTATGAAAATGACACACTGATATTATTTACACTCTTGTGGAACCGACACTCAGTACCTCAAAATAACAGAAAATATTAATTTTTCATATCTACCTGTAACTCTGTATATATTTAGCTCCAGCATAAAAAATGAAGCTCACTAACTTGTTATAAATCTGGAAAGATGATTATTAAATTTTAGCAAAAAGGATTTTTCATTTAGTTTCTTCTATTTTATGGGTTTGTTAGTGATCGATCGTTTGATGAAATCAAAAGGATTAAACAAGGTCACATGAACGTATACATAAAGGTTGCTGAAAAGTTCACTGCTACATAAATTTTTTTTCCAGTTTGTGTATTCATCCTTTGGTCAAATTTTAAGAAATAGGTAAAGCCTATTTTTCAGCACTCCTCATATAAGTCTCTTTACATGGCAGATTGGAATGAAAAAGCTCGAGCTGTGTGGTAAGGATTTAAATTATAAAGAGAGAATTGCGCAAAGCCTTACAAAATTGTCAAACCTAGACTCTCAAATATATGTTACGCTCGGTATCCAGTCCGTTCATAAAGGTTTAGACTATATACAAATGTTTTCCCAGATCATTTATTAAAAATAGTTTGAGTACAATTTTCTTTCGAGGAGACACTCCACAGATTATCCGACTGCTTGGTTTCACCAAACCACATGGTGTATTAACATACATTCTCTCTCTAATTTCCCTCAGTCACACACAGAATACCTCTAATCACATAAATAATTTCCTTTACTTCTTTGAGCTATCTGTATTCGCATTAATATCACTTCACTTTTTTTTTAGCCATATAATTCTTTCTTTCTTTCTTTCTTTCTTTCTTTATATATATATATATATATATATATATATATATATATAGAGAGAGAGAGAGAGAGAGAGAGAGGGGGAGAGAGAGAGAAAGAAAGAGAAAGAGAAAGATAGTCAGTTACTGATATCAACTAATGAGTGGACGGAGTGATTGCTGGAGTGTCCGTCTATGAAACTCTAGAGTCTGGATGCTGAAGGTAACACCAGTCAGCTAAGTGACAAATTTTATATTTGTGTTAACTCTCTCTCTCCCTTCCCCTCTCTCTCTCTCTATATATATATATGTATGTATAGTATTAATATGAAGAAGTTTGTCACTTAACTGAGCAGAGTCATACCGATTTCGAAATTTCGGCATGCCCGTGGGACGCACTGTTGATTCAAAATTTTAGAATGGTAACATAATTTATATTTGTAAAATTAAAAAAATATAATTTACTTTTTTAAGATATTCTGTTATAATTGTAATTAAAAAATTACAATTAAGATATTTTAAAACCTTGCTGTTATAGACATTTCAGAACATTGTTGCTATACACATAATTAATTATATTTTCATCTGTTGAATTTTTTTATATAGGGGACTTCGAAAATTTGAAGTTTTTGTTTTTTATTTACGCGGTGGCGTATATTAGTATTGCCAGTTAATATTTCTCTAAATCGTGAATGTGGACAAGGAAGTTCTTTTAAATGAGCAATCGAACTTGAAACGGATATATATAGTGTAAATTCCCTCGATAATGTTGTTGTAGTATGACGAACATTTATGTTTGCGTTTTTGTTTTGAATGAAGATATCTACTTATATATATATATATATATATATATATATATATATATATATATATATATATATATATATTCATTTTACCTTAGTTTATTTTAGGATAGGCGAAAAAGCCACTAAAACACAAGGGATTACCGAGAATGAAGGAAATGAGAAAACATTAGTAAAATAAAAGAACAGGATTCAAAAAAGGGAAGATGGTAATTGACGTTAAATTTAACTTTTTGAAGATTGTAGTTTAAAGAAAAGCAAGAAGCTGGAAGAGAGTTCCACAGGTGATATCTGTGAAAGAAGAAACTATTAACATAGTGCTTACGGTTACATTTTGCTATGATGAGACCTAGCTGCCAATCTATTACTACGATTAAATTTATGAAGTCAAGATACCAAACAGAAAAGCTCATCAGAACATTTGTCATGGAAATATTTATAACAAAGGTCAAGTTACGGCGATTGGAAAGTGATTGAGGGTGAGATGAGAGGTAAAAACGACAACATTGCAAATTCATCTCTGGATTTTGTCTAGAATCTCAAGACTCATTAGACCAAATGTGGTAACAATACTCAATGCTGGGACGAATAGTAGACTTATAAACGTGCAAAATGGATTCTGGCGAGAAAAACTGTTTGGTACGACAGAGTCATACTTAGTAGATGACCTAGTAATGGATTCAATATATTCGTTCTACTTCATATGAGTAGAACATGTGAGATCTAGAAAATGCAGTGAGCTGCTACTCCAGTGTGTGTGTGTGAAAATGGTTCTCTGAGAGCTGACAAAATGACAACAGTTTCGTTTTGGAGGCGTCAAAATTTACAAGCAATGCTTACCTTAGTTAACAACAGAGTCAGTTTCGAGATAAACTGCTAGTTTAAGTTTATGAAACCTATCGCATTCACTATTTAGACAGGAATAGATAGTGGTGTCATTATCATAGATACCGAATCAGGAACTGATGCCATCGGAAGGGTCTTTAATGAAAATAAGAAACAAAGTAGGTCCAAGGATAAAGTCCGAGGGATCACTTACGTTAATACAAAATGATCTATAAGTGGGGCCGTTCAACTCAACGTTAATTACAAGATTTGTTAAGAAAAATTAAATCAAATAAAAAAATCGTGCAAAAATACCATAAGACTTCTTGCGTAGAAAACCAGCAGGTATATATATATATATATATATATATATATATATATATATATATATATATATGTGTGTGTGTGTGTGTGTGTGTGTGTGTGTGTGTGTGTGTGTGTGGTTATTATATCCCAGGTAATCTGTTAACACTAAAAGATAAGAAAAAATCCTATTGAAAAAAATGAGCGATAACTGGATTAGAGAAATCTAATTTCTTAAAAAATTGTTTTGCGAAAAAGATTTTATAATTTCAACGGATAGTAATGCTAACTGTTAAATGCTGAATATTTCACCATTAAAATTGCCATTGTAAAAAAAACAAATATTGCCAAATATTTAAAACTGTCAGAATGACTTCGATAAAAATGATTAAAATAAAGTGTACATTTAACTAACTCAGTATTTCAAAAGAAACATTTTGTTAGACATTTGATGTTGACGATGTTAGACTTCATAAAAGACAAAAGAACTCGTTCAGATTGATTGTCATACTATCATAAGTTAGATGTATATAGATGCGCGCACGCGCACACGCACACACATCAGTCAACACATCCTGCATAAATAAAATATATCTATACCGGGCCTATATAGATGTGCACACACACACACACACACACACACACACACACACACACACACACACACAAGTCAACATCTATATCAACATCGGGCTTATATAGATGTACACACACATACACACACATACACACACATGTACACACACATACACACACATATATGTATACACCAACAATCAAACGCTGCACATATATTTGTACATATAGTATGCATGCGATTTAAGAATTTGCTGAAATACGTATTTGCTAACCTATGTAAACGTATAAAGGCACACGCCTTTATAATATTATACTTTATACGTAGATAAACAGCGATATATGCATATATCGGTAAATATACATCGACGCGGATAACTTGCACATGTGAGAAATCGACATTCGGAAATTAATTTGCATCTTATAGAGTTTTGCCAGCAGCAGCCTTTATGCCAACGGAAAAAGGAAAATTGAGAAAATATTTTTGATAAATTGAAAGAAGTCAACCTAGAAATTAATTTACTTACGAAAATGGAAAGATAAAAAATTGAGAAGGATACAAATTAAAGTGCAGTTAAATAATAAAAAGTTGTAAAAGAATTAAAAAAGTAAGAATAACGAATAGGCAGAGGAAGAAGGTAAGAAAAAAATGAGGAAGATAAAGAGAGAAAGAAATAAAAGAGAAAGATGAAGATGGTAAGAAATAAAAGAGGAATAAGAAGAGGTAAGAAAAAGAAGAAGAAGAAGGCAAGAAATAAAAGAAGAGGGATAATGTAATAAATAAAAGAGGAATATGTTAAGAAATAAAAGAAGGTGAAGAAGGTGAGAAATAAAAGATGAAGAAATATTAAGAAATTAAAGAGGAAGAAGAGGAAAAGATAGGCAATAAAAAAAGGAAAAGGAAGAAGGTGAGAAATAAAAGGGGAAGAAGAAGAAGGTAAAAAATAAAAGAGAAGGAGGAGGAAGAAGGTAAGTAATATATGCTGAAAATGAAAATGAAAAAGTTATGAAATAAAAGAGAAAGAAGAGAAAGTTTAGAAATACAAGAGGAAGAGGAAGAAGGTAAAAATATAAGAGGTAGTGGAAGAGGCTAAGAAGTAAAAGACAGAGAGAAAAAGTTAAGAAATAAAACAGGAAGAGGAAGATGATAAAAGCTAAGTGTAGAGGAAGAAAGTAGAAAATAAATTGGATGAAAAAGATGGTAATAAATAAAAGAGGAAGAATGTAAGACGGAAAATAGAAAAAATGGTAAACCATAAGAGAGAAAAAGGAAGATGGCAAGAAATAAAAGAAGAGGAAATGCTAGGAAATAAAAGAGGAAGAGGAAGAAGTTAAAAACAAAAGGGGGAGATGGCAAGGAATAAAATAGGAAGCGGAAGAGGAAAAACGTAAGAAATAAATGAGGAAGAGGAGGAAATTCAGAAATAAAAGAGGGAGAGGGAGAAGGCAACTAATAAAAGAGACAAAGGAAGATGTTAAGAAATAAAGAGGAAGAGAACGAAGTTAAGAAATAACAGCTGAAGAGGAGGAAGGTAAAAATTAAAAGATGAAGCAGGAGATGGTTAGAAATAAAGGGTAAGGAAATAAAATTGGAGAAAAAGGAAATAAAAGAGGAAGAAAAAGAAGGTAAGAAACACACGAGGAAGATTTTAAGGAATAAGAAAGAGGAAGATGGTAAGAAATAAAAGTGGATATGGAAGACGTTAAAAAATAAAAGAGCAAAAAAGTAAAAAAGTCTTTTTTTAAAATTATCAGTATTTTCTGTTTAAATGTCATTATAATCCTAAAATATCCATAGTATTATTCTGTTTGTTATTGTGTAGAATCATTTCGTTTTTCATTCAAGAATCAGTGTAGTATCTGTTCAATTTCCGAATCTTATTAACTGCAATCTGGTACGCTTTCTTAACGTAAACAGATAATATAAAACGAATTGGTAAAAGCGAGGTAGAAAAGGAGAGAGAATAGACTATATATCGTCCTGACGATTGTGTATAAGCGAGTCACCGCTATGTGTTTACTTCAATGTCCACTTTTATATTTACATACGCCCTATCGCTGATATTTAACACTTTAATCAATAAATTTAGCATGTCATTAAACTATATTTTAACACACACACACACACACACACACACACACACACACACACACACACACACACACACATATATATATATGTACCTCGAAAGATTCGCTAAAAAATGAGTATACATGACGAAAACAATGCCCCAAACGTAATAAAAACAACTTTAGCATCAAAATTTTCATGTTATTATTATGAAGAAAGACCAAAGGATTTTTTATTATTAATTTATATTTGTTCATCCTTTTTAGAACATTCGAAATTTTTGTTAGTGGATAATAATAAAAGTCGATTTTTTTAAAATATCGATATCTATATAAGACATTTTCAAAAAATAATAGCAGTAACTATAGCAAATATAAAATTTATTGGTAATTTCTTTAACATTTCTTCTCCTTCCAAAGTACCCAAAATTCAATAAAATATTGGATTGCTTAGAATATTTTCTTATTTTTTTTTGTTTTTGTATATTGATCCATCACCCCAGTGCCACACTGAACTACCCACTTCTCCAAAGAGTGAGCAACCGTCTTCAGAAAAGAACAGTAATTCAGAAGAGAATGAAGTCATTGATCGAGATTACAGAGAAGAAGCCGAGGAGAGAAACCCATACTAACTCTATCAAAAAGTTCTCAATGGCCTGGTTAGAGATCTGGGTCTCACAAAATCCAATGACAAGCTTTTGACGCTGAAACTCAAGCAGTGAAATTTGTTTGATAAAAATTTGCAATTCGCAGTTTAGAGAAAGCGTCAGTAGTGTTTTTTAACCCTTTTCACCCCTCAAGACGAGCTTTGCTTCCGTCACAAGATGACCGGCCTGTTGGAGGCAATTGGAATCCCTGTAACACCAGCGATGTATCGACATGTATCGGAACAACGTATCCATCTCTTCCCCTGGCTCACTTGGTGCAGCTCAAAGAGGAATATAGCAGTGTTAAGATCTTGCTAGAAGCCTTGAAATATGAAGAGTACGGTTGGGAGGTTATCTGAGACCTCGAAACGGTGACTAACCTGTTGAGTTTCCAAGGTGGCTTTACCAAGTTTCCGTGTTATCTTTTCCTTTGCGATAGCAGGTATACCGCGGCTTACTACCACAGGCAAGACTGGCCACAGCGGAACGAGTTCAGTGCGTGGAGGACGTCAAATAGAGCTTTTGTTGGGCCCCAGGGAAGTATTGTTTCCTCTATTGCACTTAAAATTAGGCCTTAGGAAACAATTTATCACAGGCCAAGATAAGCAGTATACAGCCTTTAAGAGTTCTTCCTAAAGCTAACTGCGACGAAAGTCAAATCCCCTGTTTTCGTTCGTCGGACCACAAATAAAGAAGATCGTAGAGAAAGCAGCGTAGAACAGCTTTTGTCGTAGTGGTTCGGAGCTTCTTGGAACATAAGACCGAAAACAATGTGGAGCGTGTTGAGAACTTGGTGAAGAGCTACGAAAAAATGGGCCTCGGAATGTCTCTCAAAGTCCATATCGTTGAAGCTTATCTTGGTAAATTCAAGGAAAACATGGTGGTGTACTCAAATGAGCAAGGCGAGCGTTTCCACCGGGATATACTAGACTTTTAACGCTGCTACCAAGCATCGTATAAGGTAAACGTGATTGGAGACTATATTTGGGTGCTGATTTCTGAAAGTAATTTACTGTATAAGTGTAAATCGCAAAAAATCACTCACTTTTATTTTTTGTGGTCTCTCATGTGTAATCTGAGAATAAATAAATGCTACTTTTCAGTCATATGTCGTTTTGTTCATATTCGTCAGGAATCAATGAATTTAAGAAATATCATTATCCTGGTTACAAAAGTAAAGTTTGAAGGAAATATTTGCACGTTTTCATACTTTCTAGGCGTAAACAACTAGAAACAAGCAGTTGCTAGCCAGGGACAAAAATTGTGAAACTCCATTTTAAGAAATTTTAATTCAGTTTTAAATACAACCAAATATTTTGCTTATTAGAAATATTAAATTTAATCGATTATCTTGTAATGAAATCTAAATAAAAGCTTCAAGAAAAAAAAAATTTTGTAAAAAAAATCATTTTAAACTTTAGGTATAATTTTTCTTTGGAGGTACATACATATAAATGGGTATCTAATTAGTTTTTAATTGCTTATTGGCATCAACGTTTACTCTAAGTAGGTTTACACACACACACACACACACACACACACACACACACACACACACACACACACACACAGATTTAGTGAATGTGTATATGATGTAATGAATGATTAAATATTAATTTGTATAAGTTAATTGTAAATTAAATATGCAATTAATGTTACGCGAGACATAATTAAGAATATATGAGAGCGTGCATTTTTATACCCTTTTTTAAAACTCGTTTAAACCAGTTCAAAAATAGAAACATAATTTTTCACTCATTGTTTTCTTTTGTAACTTTTGTTCTCTCTATTTGTATCTTTGAATTTATTTTCACTTTCTCTTGAGTCAACAGATTTTATGAGTTTTCTTTATGTCGTACAGAAACTTCCTCTTCTTCCTCCTATGACCATTATTTTTATTCTCATACTTAGACGTTTTATTCTCTTTTGTTCTAATCTATTTTTCTTGAGACTTTCTCCTTAGTAATCCCTCTCAGTTGCTGTCCTTATTATTCTCTCTCTCAGACATAAATTGTGACTAACGCACACACACGCGTGCGCGCGCGCACACGCACGCACGCACGCACGCACACACAAGTACATCTTATATGCATATGTATGCATGTAATGTAACTCTTTTCGAGTTATATTTGCAACGATTTTCTTGATGACTTTTAAAGGATGCACATATGGAGTTTACATCAAATATTGAACAACGGGTGAAATGTTGAATATAAGATATGTTGCTGCCAAAATATATGTATTGTTATCAGTAATACGCAATTTCCTGTATGGTTATGATTGCGATCTTACTACTCACTCCTGAACATCTTATGAAGTCTTTCTCGTCAGCATGCAGCGCATTGGTCTAATAATTAGCCTAAAGAACCGCCGTAATGTACCAACCTGTTCCAGATAAATCTGAGATAAGTATTTATTTGTATGGTCAGTAAATGCAAGTTAAACAAAAGTTCGTATATTGAGGTAGTACTGAAAATTAGCCAGGTTGATGAAATAACCGTTCCCGAATAAAAAACGGTCATAATAATTTCTGAAAACTCGATAGGTATCTATGGTCTTAGCATGGCATTTCGACTGAGACGAAAGATGAATACTTGTGCTTTGTCTTCATTGTTGTATGCATGTAAGACATGGTTTCTTACCTGATATGCATGAAAATTCTAGTACGATTTTACTAACAGTGTTTCCGCCGTATATTGGACATCCAGCGGCAAATGTACGTAAGTGACGTTCATATTCTCGAACGCAGTCAATTTACCAGTATAGTGTCTGGTACTTGATCGCCGATTGCATCGGAATGGTCATAAACAACGATAGGATCCCTAACCAGTTTCTATACGTTGAATTGACTGAAGGAAAAACACCAACGCTCAAACCGGAATTGAGCTATAAAGATTGCATCAAGAACACACGGGAAACATTATGCAAAATGCCTGGGAAAAGCTAGTTGTCGATCGTTCATCCTAGAGAAAAGCACATAGTGTTGCGCATGAAAAACTCAAGAGGGATATTCGTAAAGGTCTTGATGATCATTTCCCTGAAAATGTTGCACAAAATTTGACCTAACGTATAATGTGACCTTGTTTAAGTAGGGCAGGCCTCAAAATTCACTAAAGACGCCGAGAGAAGTCTTTCATGACACGTTATGTGATATTTTTGAAACAACTAGTGTGAACTAAGTTCAACATTGCCACATATACGCAAGACAATGTAAGACCCTAATACATCCGCGCTTCTCATATTTGAAGATGGATCAAGCGTTGACATTGCTCAAAATCAAGTCACAACTACTATGCATGTTGATGACTTTTTTTGCTTACTAGAAGAGATACACTCCTTAATTTTCTAAAGTCATCCATTTACGAGAAGGTACTCTGATATAAAATCTTTGATTTCAGTTGGATTCAGTGATGTAACTTTTTGTAAATGTTATCATAGTTCAGAACGTGCGATATGCCGATTAGCTTAAAAGTTCTTAATTGTAACTGGTACTATTCAAAAACGTCTTATCCAACAATTTAAAATTTGCAATAATTTTCTGCATTTATCTTGGCACCATCAATTTCGAAGAAACCTGTAACTACATTACAAACCCAAAAATATTAATCTACTTGCATTTCATTGTCTTCTAAGTCCCATTTTCATGATAATTTTTATGAATTCTCCAACCTATAGTGCAACTATCATATCAATCCATGTAATTTAGTGTATAGCCTATCACTATAAATTACTATAGTGATTAGCATATTTATTTCAAAATATTTTGTTGCTGGAAACTTGTTTTTTCTTTTCTTTTTCTTTTAATTTTAACTAAATCCTTTTGTGGCATTCATAATGCCAAGTTAGTTTTTTTTGCAATTGTTCTTGCCAGTGTTTTCCATTTTTAATTTTTTTCTGAGATCTCTATTCAAAGTTTTCACAATTTCACTCACCTTTACAATATCTTGTTTCCATAATATTACCCATAACAATCTTTGAATATCAGAAATTAAAAAAATGCCAATATGTATAATCTTATAATCTTAAATTAATGTTGTATATTTATCATATACTAAGCATTTTATCAACATCGGCCGGATAATATTAATTTGAATTACATAATAAAGTCTGCTCTGTGTAATTTGTTTTCTTCTACTGCAATTCTGAATCTTGTATTTCTTTCGTTACATGTCTCTCCTATAAAAAAAGAACACTTATCTTTTGTGATAGAGTTCATTCTTTTGTAGATTTCTCTCATTTCATTTCGAACGTGAATTTTCTTTGCCAACTGAGACTTGTATACTTAAAAAAACATTAATATTATTTACATATAGATGGGATAGATCAATAAATTCGCACTCTGATAGCTGAAAATTGATAAAAATGTTCTTTTAATAATGTTCTGTCTGAAAAATATGCATTAAGTCCATTGCAAATATGATTATATTGAAAAATAAAATTTTGTTGTGTAATACATTTTCATGTGCGTGACGAAAATATTTGGTCCTGACCCGCTTAAAAAAATCTTTATTCTGATGCTTGGTCATTGAAATCCAGATATTACAAAGTGGATTGAACCATGAATTTATAAAAATAGATTCACATTATTGTCCATCGTAAAATATATATGTGTCTTTACACGTGTATGGTTTTATGTGCGTATCTCTGATGGTCGCTCCTTGTAGTGGTGGAACGGCTTGCGTGGTCCATTGACGCTGAGAACGATGCCGTCGAGACTTCTAAACTCTTGGTAGGGCCACGCTTGGTGACAAGGTCAAAGATGAGGACTCAGATTAAACACGACCAACACAAAGATTCCAACGCTGAAATAAGCGGATGACTATTACAACAAGAGGGGTACGCATGACAGAAGGCATAACTCGAAATTATAACAGTGTCAGTCTATTACAGTTTCATAATTAGACTGCGCATGTCTCATTCCATGTGGTGATTTTCTAAGAGCTGCTTAGATGTCGCACAAGGCCGAAAGTTTGGGGCACCTAGTGAGGATCGAACTCACTATTTAATTATAATGATTCTAGCAAGACAAGCTTGGTAACCATTACACCACGTTGAAAAAACAAAGTCTCATTGCTTCTGTGTCGCAGAGAGAGGTCATGAAAGAGGTCATGAAAATTTCTTAAAATTTATCGATTCCTGACGAATATGAACAAAACGACGTATGACTGAAAAGTAGCATTTATTTATTCTCAGATTACACATGAGAAGCCAAAAAAATAAAAGTGAGTGATTTTTTGCGATTTATACATATACAAAAAGTACTTTCAGAAATCAGCACCCAAATATAGTCTCCCATCACGTTTACCTTATACGATGCTTGGTAGAATGGTAAGTTAAGGTCCACCTTAAACAAATTAATGACATCGGCACTGTCTTCTATTTTATCAGGTTTTGGTAACACTGGAAGCTTCTCGTTCTGAACTTGCACTCTGGCGGCGAATTTGGTCATCAGCACCATCATCATAAAGGAAGCAATCAGCAAAGAAATACAACATAAAGCCGCTATTCTATCTATCTATCTATCTATCTATCTATCTATCTATCTATCTATCTATCTGTGTGAGTGTGTGCATGTAAGTGTGTATGTGTGTTTTGTGTGTGTGCATGTGTGTGTGTGTTTGTGTGTGTCTGTGAGTTCTCTTGGTATGTATACGGTGATCTCATAAAGAGTACTGCTCACAAAGACTAGCGGTAAAGTTCTTACTGTCTCCAGCTTGTGTACCATTTAAATTATCCAACATTTTGGGTAGCTTTTTATTTCTGTATATGCAAAAAGCAGGAAGACATTTCAGTGTCATTTTTTATCTTTCATTTCTTTAGTCTCACCGTTTCTGTTTGAAACGGTGAGACTAAAGAAATCTTATTTCTTGGTTTTTTTATCTGGTTTTATTTTCTCTTTTTTTTGTAAAGTGTTGCCATTGTCTCAATTTGTCTCTTTTCTAAACATTGAAGTCAAACATGATCTGCACCTCTCCTGACACTCATTCCCTTCTGTGAAGCGATTTCTTGACCAGTTTTTTTCTGTTTTCCTCTTCTTATTTTGTTGTTTACTTTCTTTCTTGCTATGAATTTCACATTTTCCCTTTTAGATGTTTTTTTCACTTACTCTTATTTATTTTTTACTACGATGAATCATTTTTTATAATTTTGCTGCTTATTCGGTCAGACTTTCTCTTTTCTAGGATTTCTTTAATTTTGTGATGTGGCGCTAGATGCCATTGCCCATTATAAAGATTGTTTATTTTTATTTCTCTGTTATTCTCTTCTCAAACTCACTCTCCATAATTTCTCTAATTCCTAATGTTGATATTTCATTATATAAAAAACTCCGCTCTCATGTGTCTAACGTACTTTGCTTTCCTACCCTGTAAATCTGCTCACTTGAAGTGCCTTTCTTTATGGACATATAATTTTTCTCTCTTACATACAGTTCTTTCTTGTCACCGGTTGTTTTCCCATATTTTAATTTATCTCCTTTCCGGTTTTTCTCTCTTCCTCTCTCTAAACCATTATATATATATATATATATATAAACGCACACATATTATATAGAAGTGCAAAATTTACTTCTTATTTCATTTACGGTGTTTCATTCCCATTTTTTCACTCCACCCATTTAGTGAAGGGATCATGTTTCGCGGTTCCTGTTTTTTTTTTTTTTTTTTTATATCGTTAAGTGAACCTCCTGCCGGTAAACTTTGAGTCAGGTTTACTGTTAATACAATCTCGATTAGATATTATATGGATAAATTACAGATAGAAACATATCATAGGTCTTTTAGCAATGATGTTGATTCATAAAATTAGCTGGTTGACAGAAAGCTTAAGATGAGGCATCTAGAATGTATGAAAATCTTTTAAACCCTATGCTTATTAGATTCATCTAATTGTAAATTTTACAATAAAACCTGAATGAGTCATATAAAAACATCTGGAAGTTTTTAATACTTGGTTCATTCCTTTTTAAATGCTTCATAAATATTACCTTATTCCTGGTTTCTCGTCTCTAATTCACATTAAATAATAAAGTGTGTGTACAGTTTCTCTAATCTACTTTGTTAAATAATTTATTTTTGTTCGTTATTTGTTTATTTGTAAATATGTCATCCTTATAAAATATCACGAGTACGTTGGCATAGAAACGATTCTTTAAATAATAGAACTCTATTAAAGTTTCTCCATGATAATAACTGTTTCAATACAACCATCAAAAATATAAAATTTATTTAAAAGCCCAGCTTCATGACTAAAGATGGTATCAAATAAAAGTCTAACAGCCCAGAAAATATCTGGGGTTATTCTAGACTAGGCTGGTTTATACTCTTTCTTTTTTCATGCAAGATAATGTAGTGATTCCCTAAAAGTAGATTAGATGTGACACAAGGCCAAAAACATGGTGTACCCAATGCAGGTCGAACTCACTATTCACTGGTCTAGCGAAGCAAGTTGTCTAACGATTATGCCATGTCAAAGTGTCCATAAATACATGTTATGTAGCTCTCAATTACTTTTTTATTTTGTGGCGAGGTACCTGATAATAATACATAAAATTGCAATTCAAAAATGAAGAAATATAAACTTTTATTATTAACAAGTCTGTATATTCTAGATCAGTGTTTCCCAACCTGTTTAGCTCATAGCTCACTTTGAACCTAGAATATTTCATGTGGCCCAGTAAAAATGATAAAATTTCCGTGGCTCAACTGAAATTTGCCATTGCCCATTTTAGTCATGTGGCTATCGGTTAAGAAACACTGTTCCAGAACACTGTGTTTACTTTTAAATAACAGCCGTTTTAAATGAACATGGTTAGTTCTGTTTTAGAAACCTGGATAACTAATTAATGTTGAATGATTTCATATCAGGCATTAGTACCAGTTTATAGATTAGAACAATCACATGACATTCTAGTAAAGATAAAACAAATCAACAAACAAACAATAAAACAGACAGCAACAAAAGAGTTTTTGATACTAATAGTAAAAGACGTGTTAACTCAATTAGGTAATAGTCTTCGCTTGTCTCTAAGATAATTTTAAAACTTGACCCTCACAAAGCGAGCGGTGGTGACGGAATCCCAACCATAGTCTTAAAGAAATGTGCCCCTGAACTCTCCTCTGTCCTTTCTAAGCTCTACAACCTCTGCCTATCTGCTTCCTGCTTTCCTGCCTGTTGGAAATCTTCCTCTGTAGTTCCTATATTTAGAAACACTGGAGAACCCTCAGACCCTGCAAATTACCTCCCTATCAGCCTTCTTCCGATCTTTGGCAAAGTGTTCGAAGCCATTATCAACACCGAGGTGGTCCAGCATCTCACAGCACACAGGCTCCTCTCGAACAAGCAATATGGTTTCCGCTTCATCAGGTCTACTGCTGATATGCTAACGACCATCACCGAGTACATATACCAGGCACTCGACAGGAATGGCGAAGCCCGAACCGTTGCATTGGATATATCTAAGGCGTTCGACAGAGTTTGGCATGCTGGCCTTCTATGTAAACTGCGGAGCTATGGTATAACTGGACATTTGTTTCAACTAATCCAGTCATTCCTCTCTAACCGCACAATGAAGGTGGTATTAAACGGACATGCCTCCCAGAACTACCATACAAACGCAGGTGTCCCCCAAGGCTCCATCTTAGGTCCTACACTCTTCCTGATATACATTAATGATCTCCCAGATTCCATAAGAGTCCAAGTAGGTTTGTACGCCGATGACACCACAATTTACTCTCGCCTCCTACAAAAATCTGGTGTAGGCGTCAAAGCTAACCTCGCAGCCGAGATTGAAAAAGACCTCCAATCCATATTGGGCTAGGGTAAGAAATGGCTAGTAAATTTTAATGCTTCTAAAACGAAGCTACTCTCAATTAACCATCATCGACAATCTCACCTACCTGCCATTAGCATGGACCAGGCTTGCCTCCCAGAGAGTAAAATACTACGTCTCCTTGGTCTCACACTTTCAACGGACCTCAAATGGAATGACTATATCGAATCCATTGCTAAATCCGCTGCTATGAAAGTCGGTTCTTTGTGTAGGGCCCGGAAGTTTTTTCCGTCTAAATCTATCCTGCACATATATAAATCTACCATCCGCCCGTGCATTGAATACTGCTGCCATATCTGGTCGGGTGCCCCTGCTGTTCTCCTCGGGCTTCTCGATAAGGTTCAGAGGAGGGTCTGTATTGTGATAGATACCGACTTGGCAGACCGCCTGCAGTCTCTCTCCCACCGGTGCGACGTGGCTTCCTGTGTCTCTTCTATAAATACTTTCACGGCTTCTGCTCCGATGAACTTAGATCACTGGTGCGCCCTAAATACGAATTTGCACGAGATACTAGATTAGCAACTAGATCCCACCCTTTTACAGTGAAACCAATAAAATGCAACCGCAACTTCTACTCCAACAGTTTCTTTCCTCGCACTTCCCGACTGTGGAATTCTCTTCCACACGATTGCTTCCCCGACGGATACAATCTCCAGGAGTTTAAATGTAAGGTCAATAGACATCTCCTAACACACTAACCTGCTCCCATTCCTCCTGACATTCCCTATGTCTAACATTCATTCCTCCTGACATTCCCTATGTCTAACCACTCCTTCTCTTTACCTTCTCCTATGTAGCCCCATGCGCAATAGTGGCAGTGGAATGCCTTGCTTGGAGTGAGATGATTAAAAAAAAAATAGTAGTTTAGAGAACATTATTTTATACCCCGAGGCATGAATTGTAAGAGTTACCGCAGGTATTATTAAAGACTATGTTGGGAAGATTTTGGTAGGGGATTATCTGGACTGCCCCACCAGGTATAATCAAATTTTTCTAGGGATGAAAATGTAATTGGATTGTATAAAATATTTCTTGAGGTAAATATAGTATTCACCAAAAAATGTTTTAAAAGTTTAAACTCAGTAAAAGCAAAGAAGAATGAAAGCCAGTAAATTAGAATGCTACTTCTCTTCATTTTCGAACACAATTGGTGACGAAATAGTAATCTGATATATTAAACATCAATATAAATCATATGCATCGTTTTTCAAACTATAAATCTGCAACTTCCATATATAACTATGAATGACTCTCGTAACTTTTAAAATGAATATTCAATTTACACCCGACCATCATTAGTCGTGTTTGTAAAATTCAGGGTTCAAACTAAAGCTTTACAGTTCTGCAAAACCTTCCATCTTGAATTGATTTATTCAAAACAAAATATATAGGTGACGTCTTTCCAAGTCTGCATTTGAACGTGAAATACAGTCTTAAAGATTCTATGCTATCTTATTTTATGAACGACATTTAATTGCCATATGTGATCCACGCTTGGGACATTTTTCCGCAGTGGGATGTCATTACTTTCTGCGCTGGACTGATTGACAACGAAATCTATAAAACCCGATCTGTCTTGCTATTCAACCCATAGCGAAGAAATGGATTAATACTTTCCCAAGTGTATTTGTGCGCAAGTGAATGAAATGAATTCGACTGGAATTCGAACTCGGCACTCCGATTACTCTTTCAGAGCCGATATCTCTTACACCACAATGCATATCCGCTTCATGAACATATTATCTGGTAAAGGCGCTGATTTTTAACCGGCTATATTGTCTAATATATTGACTAATGATTTAACCATCCACTTGGGTATGACTGCCAGGAAATCTCCTTGAGGTCTTTAAGATAATAAACGCACCTGACTGGAGCAACTGTTTATCCAGGATAATAGTCAATATAATATCCACAGGCATCCGTCGAAACTATATCTGTTTGGATAAAGGACATGAAAACATTTAACTTAAGGTAGCGTTAAAGACAACTGTGTGCATGTATGTATTTCGGTAGTTATTTTGTATGTATGTATATATCATCCCTGTATTTCTCTTTTATACACATGTACGCAAATACACAAATACGTATTTTGCATACAAACAAATATCTATCTAGGTTAAATAAAATAAAGACAAGAGGAAAACTGTATTTTAAATCGCCTACGCGTTTCGTCCTGTAATGGATTTTATCAAGGCAAAAAGACGAAATGAGCTTTATTCTAAATTACGTATCTATAAACAAACAGTGTTGGCAACCACAAAGATGCTCACAAATCATTTCAAAAGATTAACAGAATATTCTAGTTTTTAGAATTCCTTCATGTGTAGTGCAAAGTTACGAGATATTAAAATGAAGGGAATTCAACCGTTTTCTTTTAAACTTTTTATTTATGTATGTTTAGTCTGTTTTAGAATTCCTTCATGTGTAGTGCAAAGTCACGAGATGTTAAAATGAAGGGAATTCAACCGTTTTCTTTGAACTTTTTATCATTTATGTTAATTTGTTTTAGTATAATTTCCATAAGTAAAGGTGAGATTGGGAAAAACCTGGGGGGCAAATTGATGTTTTGGTAGTACTGGATGGCGGCGCCCTCGAGAACTTTTCTTCTGAATAAATTGTTTACTCTTTTTATTAGTGTGGCATTTTTAAAATCGAAATTGTGGTTGAATTTATTTCTGTGAATCACTAATGCATTTGTTAGATTATTATTAGTGATGTCTCTTTTGTGTTCATATATACGTTTTTTTAGATTTCTACTTCTTTATCTGATATCTATCTATCTATCTATCTATCTATCTATCTATCTATCTATCTATCTACAAAGACATTTTTATCAATCAGTCGAGAGACATACTTGCATGAGAGAGAGAGAGAGAGAGAGAGAGAGAGAGAGAGAGAGAGAGAGAGAATCAGATAGACAGAGCAAAAACAAGATCGTTAGGAAGGAGAAATGAAGGCTATAATCATTTTGTGCCAATTGACCGTCAAAGAAGGTAATCCGTTATGGTCATCAGCTTCTCTGATAAAGATTGTTTGCATTAAGCGATATAGAAAGTGGCATTTCTTTCATTGAAAAGAAAGCCAATTTGAATTGATGGAAATGAAAAAAAAAACTACAAAATAAAATTTATAAAAAAGAAAATATTTCTTAAAAACCTGTTTAGAGTGAACATCATTTGAATCAGAAAATGATGTTGATTTTGATGTTTAGCCGAAAAATGATCTATCAACAGTAATGTTTTACTGATAAATGTAGAGTTTCATTGGATTAACTTGATGGCTGTGTGAGAGGTTGATATCTTCATAAAAATAGACAATCAACAGAGCCTCGAAGACAACAGAAGGGAGTTGTGTAAATTTGGATTTGATATTGTAAGCATTATATTATAGATCACATTAAAATTTATGATGGTGCTAAGCTTCAGAATTATTGTAAGTTCTTGTGTTTTTTGAGTGTTATACGTCACAACCAAGAAGCTTTATATTAAAGAGCATATTTATATAAGACTGCCTTCTTCACGTTCTCAAAGCGGACTATTGCCAACCTTGTCAAAAAAGATTTCAAAGATACCAAATCAATGAAATAGCACTTAGACTTTCCAATAGAAATTTTCAAATCTATAACTAACGAGAAGTGCATGAAAACAGAAAACATTACTGAAGCGAAAACGTTTCTGGGAAGTAATTAAACAGACTGCAATGATACAGAGTAAGAACAAAATTCGCAACAAACTTAAAATTTGATAAAATAAATAAAGTGTTGACTATGAAAAATGGTAAATATTTTGTTAACAAAAGAGTTCAAATCCAAATATCAACATTTTTGAACAGAGATAATTACTAACTGACCAGAGTTTAGTGCTATTCTGACTCTAAGCGTTAGGAAAGTGAAAAGAGAAGAAAGCTTATATTTGGATTTTAAAGGCACGTCATTTGCCAGGATTCGTCATTAGCAGCCACAATCTGGACAATATAAGATACGCAGATGATACAGTGCTAATAGCAGACAATGAAAAGAAACTACAAGACCTCTTACAGAAGGTAACTAAAGAAAGCGGAAAGAAAGGACTACATATAAACTACAAGAAAACTGAAGGCATGGTTATCACTAACAAGAGGAGCTCAAAATGCCGACTACAGGCCACGGATAATAAAATCAAGAAGGCACAGAAAATTAAAGAACTGGGAAGTGTTCTAACAGAGGATAGAAAGTGCGATACTGAGATCCGAAGGTGTATCGGCATGGTCAAGGATGCATTTCAAAAGCTGAGTAGGGTATTAAGAGACAGACGTTACTGGGTTGTCTCTTCTTCAATATGGCAGCGAATATTTGGTAATCTCATCAAAGATGAAGGAAAGACTTGAAGTAACCGAAATGTAGTTCTACAGAAGGATACTGAGGATACGATGGACCGAACATGTGAGCAACGACGAGGCTTTGGAGAGAATTGAAACGAAAAGGAAACTGATACTTAACACCAGGAAAACAACAAAAAATTCTAGGACATGTAATGAAGAAGGAGAGTTTGGATAATTTGATACTCACTGGACAGACAGAAAAGAGACAGATAAAAGTAACTCATGACATACTTGATGGGCTTGAGCAAATGAATGGCAGATGGTAACAAGAGAAAGGGTGTTAAGAGCTACAAGGGATAGGGAGATGTGGAAGGCCATGATCGCCTACGTTCTGAAAAGACACGGTACAAAGAAGAAGAAGAAGAAGAAGAAGAAGAAGAAGAAGAAGAAGAAGAAGAAGAAGAACTCGTCATTTACAGTTGCTGTTGCTACGTATCTTTTCTACGGTCAATCGTTAATCATTTTAATCCGACACTGGTTAGTTTTTGATCAGATACCAAATGGGCAAGTTAACAAGAATGATCAGCATGAACATGCGGAAGGCGTAACTGAGGATACCGAATACAAACTTGTCAGCATGTTTAAGTTTTGTGTGAAGAGTAAGACACAAGATGAAGGCATGTATATTAAATAACCATCCTTCTTCATAAATGCACACACACTGCTTATGGGCAATAGAGACAGAAAATCTTATGCAAATATGCACAGGCGTACAGAAATCAGAGATGCAGAATGATTTGAAATAGAAAAATACTGAAATAAATAAATATTATTTTAGTAATAAAGAAACGGTTAATTTTTTTAAAGAGCACTTGGATCTTCGAAAATATTTTTGCTTGTTTACAAGCCGATGAGCTAGCATCTGGATATACATTCATATACATTCATAAGAGCGAAATCTCTCTCTTTCTCAAGCACACACACACAGACACCTGCATACTCTTTTACAAATTAAATTGCATACATATGTATGATATACAAGTTTTCCTCTTTTACGCAACAGTAATACACGTTCTCTTTCTTATTCACTACTTATGTTCGCACCATAGCAAAAATAAGAAAAAATCTAATGCGTTGCTAAATAAAACCGAAACAAGCAAAACTATTATTTATATTATGAATTCCAGGTTTCTGGAACTCTGAAACATTCCTAAACAATAGGAAAATTGTACTCATACGCACATTTCTATCTTTTAATTACTCTATATTTAGGAGTGCGTTGTGTGTGAATAACTTTGTGTATCTATATGTATACGCAACAAATTTTATGAAAAATGATTAAAGATATGGTTTCAGGCATTGGGAATAATATTCCGTTTGAGAAAAATTATCTGATCAATACTTGAAATAAAACTTTCTAACGGATCATGTAATCATACCTTCTATCAAATTTCTCTCCCTGTTTTTCTTAAATTATTAAAAAAAATGAATGACAAAGTGGAAAAATCTTGTTCATTGAAACGCGTTACGCAGATGTTTTTCTACGTTGTCATTCATTTGCCTAAAATTGTTGTGAGAATTTATATATCTTATTCTATCATTTTCTCTCTCACGCACATACGAGCTAAAGTATGTGTGTGTGTGTGCATATATGTATGTGTGTTTGTGTATGTTTGAGTGTGTATGTTTGTATGTATGTGTGTGTTTATATGTGTGTAAGGTAGTGCTGAAAAGTTCTAGTCCGATGCTTTTTTTCAAAATCTGTGCAAATGGTCAAATATAAGAATTTTTGCGAGGTAAAACTGCTTGGTTTGTCACCGAGAATTTCAACGGTTGTCTGTATCGTTTTGAATTTTATTTGAGCGAGTTTTTTTTTCAAATCATTGTCTAACTAGATATCAGCGATTAAGAATTTGTGATAAAAGGTGTATGTAAAGTTCAACATGAAAATTGACATGCGAAAGTCACTTTTTCATTTTTGAACTTACATAACTTATAAAAGGTGGAATGACAATATTCTGCAAATACATTCCATTTAAATCTTTGGAACTATGTCTGGATGGTATACAATGATTATCGCTGTAACGTATATAATGTCAATGCTCTGATATTTTTGGTCGAATATTATTTTTCTGTTCATTGAATGTTTGGTGCTGTTTTTGTAAACTCTTTCTTAAAGATAACCCCAATTCCCAATTTTTGAGAGGCAAAAAAGAATAGATGTAGAAATTGGCTCAGTAAGAAACTTGATTTATGAGCCTGCAATCACTTATTGAAACATGATTAACTGTTTCGAATATTATGGTGTAAGAATCAATTGAGAGCACCAGTTGTTCAGAACTTCAGAAGTTTTTGTAGAATTAATAAATACAAAACCTGCAATCGTATGAGGCAATTTTTAATGAGTATTTGGATAAAAATAACCCCGTTTCCATAGATGATGGAGCAATCTGCCTTATATAAAATCAACTTTAGAATGTCAGATTCTAAGTGGCATTAAATCAGCCTTCTGGCACAAAACATATTGAAGATATCTGGGTCATTTTTGATTGGGAGATAAGGAAAAAGGCCCAGAAAGTATTTGCTTTGGGTAGTCAATGCAGTCTGATCAGATTTGTCGCAAACAAAATGGCAGACCTGATAAATTTGACGTATGTGTACGAAAGATTAGTTAATGTTTCAACTAATTCCTAAACAATAGGAAAATTGTACTCATACGCACATTTCTATCTTTTAATTACTCTATATTTAGGAGTGCCTTGTGTGTGAATAACTTTGTGTATCTATATGTATACGCAACAAATTTTATGAAAAATGATTAAAGATATGGTTTCAGGCATTGGGAATAATATTCCGTTTGAGAAAAATTATCTGATCAATACTTGAAATAAAACTTTCTAACGGATCATGTAATCATACCTTCTATCAAATTTATCTCCCTGTTTTTCTTAAATTATTAAAAAAAATGAATGACAAAGTGGAAAAATCTTGTTCATTGAAACGCGTTACGCAGATGTTTTTCTACGATGTTTTTCTACGTTATATATATATATATATATATATATATATATGTATGTATGTATGTATGTATAAGGATACATCAATAAATACCGCAGTCTGATAGCATTATTAGGTAAATTTTAAAGTGAAGTTCTTATTCTCTGTTTAATGTGATTTATGTGATTTGCAGAGAAGCATTGAGTTTAAGTAGAAAAATAAATGAAACAAGTGATTATTATTATTATGTCATTTTTCATCATATTTCGATTTCTGCTGTGGGCTCACTACCAACCAACTCTGCGGAGAGACCTAAGGCAGATCGTGGCGTGTTGTTATGGCTCCATTTCATGTTTTTCTCTCTTCCCTATCATCCCTAGCATTACATAGATAAAGTTTTCCTTAGTGTGTGGGCTGTACTTAATAAGACAATATCTCTTAAGCTGGGGTTTCCAGGGATTCTTTCAATGTGTTGTTTTGTTCCATTTTTTATCATTCCAAGTGCACCTACTATCAATGGCACAATACTTCTTTTCAATTTCCACATTTTTTCTATTTTAATTTCCAGATCTTATATTTTGACAGTTTTTCAAATTCCTTGATTGCTATGTTACAATCCGCTGGACAAGCCATATCAATTAATAGACAAGTTTTCTCCTTCTGGTTTTTAACAATAATGTCTGGCCTGTTTGCTTCAATTTTTCTGTCTTTTTTTGGTGTAATCCCATAGAATGGTTACATCTTCTATTTCTGTAGCCGGTGATGTTCATACCAGTGTTTGTTTACAGATTTTCCATAATGTTTGCACATTGTCTAATGTAAATATTGCCCAACTCTATCGTGGCGATTTTTATATTCATTTGGGGCAAGCACAGAACAGCCTGAGATTAGGTGGTCCATTGTTTCTTGGTGTTTATCACAAAACCTGCATTTTGGATCCATATTATTATGCATAATATTTGCCTGAAAGTTTCTAGTGAAAATACTTTGGTCTTGTGCTGCAAGAATAAAGCCTTCAGTTTCAGATTTTAATCCAGATGCACGTAACCATCGATGAGTATTAACTTTGTCAACATTGGATTTATTGGCACGTTCTGGATATTGGCCATGCAGAGGGTTGTCTTGCTAGCGCTGTTTCATCTGTTCAAGAGCTTTATCTTTGGCTTTCATTTTCATATTTTTTTACCGCAATAGTTTGTTCTTGGCTTCTGTTTTGCTGTTCTACAGAATCTACTAACTGTAAATCTTGTTTGTATTTACTGCCTTCTTTTATTATTGAATATTTTTTCTTTCTTTCTTCATGTTGCCTTACTAATTGTATCATCCAATCCTTTGTTGTTTCTATGTATATTAGTAAGCCAATAGTTGTTGTCTTGTATGACAATTCCAGCTGAATAAGACCTCTTCCACCTTCTTTACGGGGTATGTATAGACGGTCTATGTATGTATGTATGTATGTATGTATGTATGTATGTATGTATGTATGTATAAGGATACATCAATAAATACCGCAGTCTGATAGCATTATTAGGTAAAATTTAAAGTGAAGTTCTTATTCTCTGTTTAATGTGATTTATGTGATTTGCAGAGAAGCATTGAGTTTAAGTAGAAAAATAAATGAAACAAGTGATTATTATTATTATTATTATGTCATTTTTCATCATATTTCGATTTCTGCTTTGAAATGTTTAGTTTAAGATGTTGAAACTATATTGGACAACTGGGATTGCAAGGCTATTAATGGCCATAACTCTGTTCTGAGAATTCAATTCAGTTTTTAATATCATTCGTAGCCTTCTATTGTACTCTTTACGCATTATTTCTTTCATTTTTTTATGGTGAATGTTTTCACTCTCATTTACACCTAGGTATTTATAAGCTTCTTCTGGTTTCAATTCTTTTATTGTTACAGCAGGGTCTAAGCTAATTGAGGATGTTTCTTGCATTGATCCACATAAAACTGTAGCTTTAGCACATTTATTCAAATTGAATTTCATTCTAATGTCTTCGCTAAAGCATTTTACAGTTTGCAGAAGACCTTCCAGCTCATTATCATTCTTAGCATATAACTTTAAGTCATCCATGTAAAATAGATTGCTTATTTTCTTTTGGCCTATTTTATAACCACATTCTGTTTTATTAAGTTGACTGGTTAGTGCTATTAATGATATACAGAATAGTAAGGGAAACAAAGAATCACCTTGAAATATACCTCTTTTGATGTTTATTTCATCAGACTTATAGGTTCCATTTATATTATTATTATTATTATTATTATTATTATTATTATTATTTCCTTTGATTTCTGTTGTATACTCATTTCTTTCCGAGTTACAGTTAGAAATTTCTACTGAACAATGTCGTAAATGAATAAAACAATATAAGATAACATCTATTCTACAGAGATAAAACGCTTAGTAAATTGTGAGTTGTACTTGTGAGAACGTTCTTTTGCATTTCTACCAAAGATTCCTTAAATGGTCTTCCGGAACCTAACTGAGGGACCTAACTACAACTGAGACTATTGATGTCCTCATGTACCACAATTTTGAAATTTCCACTTCAAGATCCCTTTATTTTGATAGTTTTTAAAATTATTCATATATATTACAGTCTGTTTGTGGTATTTCTTTACTATGCATGGGCAATTAGCTTTGATTGTTCTGTGTGCATTGTAAAGTCCCATAAAATTGTTACAGTTGTTCTATCTATAACCGTCTTTGAGTGCTTCTACATGTCAATTTCTTGCTGTTTCTTTCCTGGAAAAGTTGCAGATTTTCTAGTGCACGTATTGACCAATTTTATCATAGAGAGTTTTATATTCGGTGAATGCTACTAACGTACAACATAATACAAAATGGTCAACTCTATCTGGAAAATTCATAATAGAATCTGCACTTTCTGCACTCTCTGTTTGGCAGAGAAAATTTTGAAACAGTCTTGATATTTGGTGCAGTTTTTCTCTTTTCAGAAATTTTAACTGTATACTTGAACCTTGGCATATCTGCCCAGAAAAGACTTGTGTGACCTGGAATAGAGAGCATTCACTTATTTTCGATATATTGTTTTACAGAAGTACAATGCTTTCAGATTTAAAATTTGGTTTTCCAGATATATTACTTCCTGTGTATCTCGAGAAAGAAAAGCATTACTTCCTCCGTCTATCCCAGAGGTTCTGGGCTGGGAGATGAACATATCTTCATCGATATTTGAAGTTTAGTTAAATTTCAAATTCCTAGATTTGGGGAGAGAGCATGCTGGCTTTAATAGGTGCCGCAAGTGTCAGTGAGTAGACGTCCTATGAGTGTTGCATCTGCAGCTGGTACGGTGTTTTCCTACCTGTGCTTAGGAACAAGATCTGCTACCTTCGTCTGAGGTGATGTTTGAGATATAGGAGCATTGTTGTGTTCCTCATTATCATATTTTGAGTATCCGACTTTATTTTTCGAGTCTTCTAACTTATGTGAGAAAAATGCACGACATCAGATATTTCTTTCTCTTTCAAGGACACCTGGAACTCTTCCAGGGTTTCCTCTGAATGGCGCAAAGTTTCTGTAGGATTGTAGGTCTAAGAAGTTCTGCAAGCGTTAGTATGAGGATATTGTTTGAATTTGTGGTTCGAAGCGGCGATGGCTGTTGATCTGTGTGAAGCTTTCGAAGAACATGAAGCACTATTTTTGTGTGAGGGTGAAACAGGACAGTACTGTATTGTGGTAAGTCTTTCTGGTGTTTGACGGAGTAGTAATGTCCGAATATAGTGTGAACTGCTATCCTAAACGCCAGAAAACCGCCATTTGCAATTTGCATCAGTTGTCAGGTCCTGACAAGTTTTATATTCATTTGAGGAAAGTACAAAACATCCTGAGATTAGATGGTCTATTGTTTCTTAGTATTTATCACAGAATCTGCATTTTTGATCCACATTATTATGTATAATATTTACTTGAAAGTTCCTAGTGAAAAGAATTTGGTCTTGAGCAGCAAGAATAATGTATTATTATTATTATTATTATTATTATTATTATTATTATTATTATTATTATTATTATGTCATTTTTCATCATATTTCGATTTCTGCTTTGGTCTCACTACCAACCAAGTCTGCGGGGAGACCTAAGGCAGATTGTGGCGTGTTGTTATGACTCCATTTCATGTTTTTCTATCTTCCCTATCATCCCTAGCATTACATAGATAAAGTTTTCCTTAGTGTGTGGGCTGTACTTAATAAGACAATTTTTTGTATATCTCTTAAGCTGGGGTTTCCAGGGATTCTTTCAATGTGTTGCTTTGTTCCATTTTTTATCATTCCAAGTGCACCTACTATCAATGGCACAATACTTCTTTTCAATTTCCACATTTTTTCTATTTCAATTTCCAGGTCTTATATTTTGACAGTTTTTCAAATTCCTTGATTGCTATGTTACAATCCGCTGGACAAGCCATATCAATTAATAGACAAGTTTTCTCCTTCTGGTCTTTAACAATAATGTCTGGCCTGTTTGCTTCAATTTTTCTGTCTTTTTTTGGTGTAATCCCATAGAATGGTTACATCTTCTATTTCTGTAGCCGGTGATGTTCATACCAGTGTTTGTTTACAGATTTTCCATAATGTTTGCACATTGTCTAATGTAAATATTGCCCAACTCTATCGTGGCGATTTTTATATTCATTTGGGGTAAGCACAGAACAGCCTGGGATTAGGTGGTCCATTGTTTCTTGGTGTTTATCACAAAACCTGCATTTTGGATCCATATTATTATGCATAATATTTGCCTGAAAGTTTCTCGTGAAAATACTTTGGTCTTGTGCTGCAAGAATAAAGCCTTCAGTTTCAGACTTTAATCCAGATGCACGTAACCATCGATACACGTAACCATCAGATGCACTTTGTCAACATTGGATTTATTGGCACGTTCTGGATATTGGCCATGCAGAGGGTTGTCTTGCCAGCGCTGTTTCATCTGTTCAAGAGCTTTATCTTTGGCTTTCATTTTCATATTTTTTACCGCAATAGTTTGTTCTTGGCTTCTGTTTTGCTTTTCTACAGAATCTACTAACTGTAAATCTTGTTTGTATTTACTGCCTTCTTTTATTATTGAATATTTTTTCTTTCTTTCTTCATGTTGCCTTACTAATTGTATCATCCAATCCTTTGTTGTTTCTATGTATATTAGTAAGCCAATAGTTGTTGTCTTGTATGACAATTCCAGCTGAATAAGACCTCTTCCACCTTCTTTACGGGGTATGTATAGACGGTCTACATCAGCCTTTGGATGATGCATCTTATGCTTAGAAAGACGCTTTCTTGTTTTAGAATCCATTCGCCTGATGTCGTTTAGAGTCCAGTTTAAGATGTTGAAGCTATATTGGACAACTGGGATTGCAAGGCTATTAATGACCATAACTCTGTTCTGAGAATTCAATTCAGTTTTTAATATCATTCGTAGCCTTCTATAGTACTCTTTACGCACTATTTCTTTCATTTTTTATGGTGAATGTTTTCACTCTCATTTACACCTAGGTATTTATAAGCTTCTTCTGGTTTCAATTCTTTTATTGTTACAGCAGGGTAATTGAGGATGTTTCTTGTATTGATCCACGTAAAATTGAATTTCATTCCAATGTCTTCGCTGAACCATTTTACAGTTTGCAGAAGACCTTCCAGCTCATTATCATTCTTAGCATATAACTTTAAGTCATCCATGTAAAATAGATTGCTTATTTTCTTTTGGCCTATTTTATAACCACATTCTGTCTTATTAAGTTGACTGGTTAGTGCTATTAATGATATGCAGAATAGTAAGGGAAACAAAGAATCACCTTGAAATATACCTCTTTTGATGTTTATTTCATCAGACTTATAGGTTCCATTTATATGATTGAGGTAAAGGGTTGTTTTCCATATAGACATGCACTGTTTGATGAAATTGATGATGACGGGCGATATCTTGTATATATTTAAAGTCTTTAAAATCCAGGGATGTGGCACACTATCGAATGCCTTTCGATAATCTATCCAGGCAGTAATAAGATTTTTCTTTGTACTGTAGCTGTTTTCCAGGATCATTTTGTTAATTAGCAATTGGTCTTTACATCCATAACAGCCACGTTTGCACCCTTTTTATTCAAGCGGTATCATGTCATTTCTTTCTAAGAATAAATATGTCTGTTTTGTTAAAATAGATGTTAATAGTTTATATGTTGTCAGAAGACATGTAATTGGTCTGTAGTTTTTCGGGTTGTTTGTGTCACCATTCTTGGGTAGAAGAAATGTAATTCCTTTGGTCATCCATGCAGGAATTTTAGTGGGATCGTCAACCATTTCTTGAAGTTCTTTGGCTAGTTTTTTATGTGCTGTATTTAAATAATATAGCCAAAAGTTAGGAATTTTATCTATACCTGGGAATTTCCAATTGTGTGCTTTTTTTTTTAGTGCAAATTTAACATCCTCTTCTGTAATTCCAGCCCATGTCTGTTCTGGTTTATTTTTCATTCGTTCTATCTCTTGTGCAATCCAATGTACTTCCTTGCTATGTTCTTTAGGGCAAGCCCATATCTTTTCCCAGAACTGTGTAACTTCTTCCATTCTGAGGGGGACTGTCACTTCAATTCTTTTTTTACCTATTTCCCTGTAAAATCTCTTTGTATCGGTTTGAAAAATCTTGTTTTGTCTGTAAAATCTTGCTCTTTTCTCATAGCGTCTTATTCTTTGAGCCTTCAGTTGTATTTTTTGCTTTATTTTTTCTTTAGTTGATAGGACTTCATTTTCATTTCTAATGTTGTATTTTCTTTCGACTCTTCTGCTTTTCCTAGTTCTTACATTTATTCCTCTACTCAGTTCATCCAGTACTGATAGTTCACTTCTAAGTTGTTCAATTTCTTTTTCTATTTTTCTTTTCCAAGGTGGATCTTCATGTCTGCGAGACTGCCTTGTTTTTATTTTGATGTTCAATTTTTTTGTTGCTGCTATTGCTGATGCATATATTGCTTCATTGAGATTTGTATGAGTGTCTTCATCCAAGATTAATTTGAGTGCTGCATTGTAGAGTTTAATAGTTCGGAGGTTATGCATTGTTGGTTGTAATTTTGGGAACTGTTCTCGTTCCTCCATTGTAATATTTTGTATTTGACTTAGATGGTTCTTTATTTCTTCCTTGGCTTCCTGTATACTATTCTTATTTTCCGTCAAATAATTATGTTCGATGTGTTCTGAACTCGTTTTATTTTCGTCTTTTAACAGACTCAGATCACACCTTTCCATTATTATTATTATTATTATTATTATTATTATTATTATTATTATTATTATTATTATACACATGCGTACCTTCACTGCCGTTCTGCCCATTTTTATCACACGATAAAATAAAACTCGAAATGCCAATTCTTGAGTGTAAGATGAATTTGCACAGAGATAAAAGATTTTTGTAGCATGCTAATAATTTCATTGGCTATTATGTTAAGCACAGCTGTCTAGAATCGTGACTGAAACAAATTGCCAATAGCATGGCTAAAAATTAAGATTGCCATAATTTTACCCCGGATCAAAACACTGAAAAACACAATTCTGAGAATATCCCATTAGTCATCAACTGGCACCAAAATTTTGCTGTAATTTTGAAAATGCTACACGACAGCTGTGGACAAATTTCGTTAAAATATAAGCTTTTTAAATACATGTTCCCAAGAAGCTTATCATATCTTTCAAACGAAATAGAAATAGACAAATTTTAACAATACAAGCGTGGAAAAACGACAGATAGATTTAATACTTATCGGAAACTTTGGAATTTTTAATTTTAGTCAAAAGATGTACAAGAAATTGAACCATTTTCAAACAAAAGTGTTCGATTTTGAAATAATGTGGTTACTTTATGGACATGTTGCAGTACAAATCTTCTGATTATTACGGCCCTCAAAAGAGCGAAATAATGACTTCAGCAGACAACCATTTAGTTCTCCACACGGCATTTTCGGACGTGGTTTCTGACTGTCTCTTTTCCCTGTTCTTTTATATACAATTTATATACAACGTTCCAGACGGCTTGGTGCGAAGCTCGATTCTGCTAAAATCAAAAGTCTCCTTGTTCTTTTGGTTGGCCAAAATTTATTTATTTATTTTCCGGCGTTCCTTTCTTTTTCTTTTTATAGCGAGACTTATGCGTGGTGCCTCTCTTGTTTTGGTCGATTGCTAGTCACAATAAACTAGCCAACTTCCGCTTTGCAGCTGTCGTTCAGTTTTTCTTCTTACTATTTTTATAGGAAAGTTTCCTTCTCATTAGTCGAGAGAGAATTATAGAGAGAGAAAAAGAGATTTAGATTTTTAAGCAAAACAAATGCCTTAATTTAATTATTATTATTATTATTATTATTATTATTTATTTTCATATTTTATTACTACTTTTGGACACGCCACACAAGCGTTCACACTCAAAACTTTATTGGCGTTTCGGATCGTAGTACTCCAGAAAACTCTCATAAAATGGAAAAACTATGTTCGTTGTGTAACAACTTGAATCAAGTTAATTCTATCACAAATTCAAAGAGAAATCACGATTTTGTTTGAAGGTGGCAGTTATACCAATTCACATTTAATATACGCCGCTCGATGTAGGGGAGTATTGGGAAAGATGAACAGTGGGGTAAGATGAACCAACTTGTATACGAGTTAACAGAAACATCATAAACCTCTGACATCACACACATTAAGCAAAACGTCACCACAGGTCTATAAGCGATTGGCGCCGATTTATAGCCAGTTTGAGAGTTGAAAAGCGAGAATATCATCAAATACTCTGGTAAGTATAATTGTTTTCTTTTCATTGTTAATTACTGGAGGTTGAGTTGTTATTTGACTGTTCTGTGCACATTGTTAATAGTTACAAAGTGGATTGCCTTGCAGCCAGATGATTTTTTTCAAGATGGCTGCCGTGGGGTAAAATGAACCTTTGAGCTGGGGTTAAGATGAACCGATGGTTCATTGTACCCCAACATGTGTGCCACATTATTTTGACTTCTCCACTTGTGAATACGTCTCGCCATAAGCAATCTATCCTTTCCCAAGAGCTGAACCAAGAAAAACAAAAGGGGAAAAAAAGAAAAGGGCGAACAAAATACTGACTGACACACCAGTCCGAGATGAATTGGCAGCAGAAAAAGCAAAGATTAAACCCACAAAAAGCATAAAAAACTGTTTAGCCAAACATCCCAAAAGACAATAGCCAATGTCACCTCGGATGACGACAACGATGATGAACACTGTGAGTCTATGGCCAGGAACGATTTTGATGATGATGAGGTATCGGATGACGAACTAATAGAAGGTAATTTCGTGGTAGTCAGCGTCAATGGCATGAAAACCACACGTCGATAAATCGCCAGAGTCGATGTAATTTATGGTAATGAACTCGAGAGCGTCTTGAAGAGAATCCAAGGCCGAAAACTCATGGACGGCAGACAGGCCTTCATTATCAACCCCGATGAGGAAGCATCATTCGATAGACAAGATATTGTAAAAAAACTACTCGTGCCAAACAACTTGTTGAGGAGTGAACGCAAATCCAACCAATAGATCTTCCCCGTGACCTGGAAAAATTCAGTCTTTCATAGACTGGAATGTGACTGTATTGCCATGGTGGTTGTTGTTGTTTGTTTTTTACAAGTGTATAGCTGGATGCCACTATGCTTTTTTCTGAAATTTAAATCATTTTGTCCTTTCTTTTCTGTTATTTTCTAGAAATATCTTTTTTCTCCCCTCAACCTCAAAGGGAGGTTCAAATTACCCCCATTGGGGGTTCATTTTTCCCAATATGTGGGGTTAATTGAACTTTTCTAACACCATTTTTCAAGTGCTTTAAAAATGTGGAAGGCATATTATAAAAACATTCAAATTGTGGATGGTCAAAGGTAAATGGCAAGTGCTCAATTTAACACCAGCATAGACTGGATGATATTACCACAGGAGACACCAGGCCAAAAAATCTAAAAAGTGGTTCATCTTACCCCCATCCCCCCTACCAAATGTGAATTGATTTATGTGGGTTGCACAAAAGAAAAATTAAATAAAAGACTCAGTGGCCACAAATATTATAGCATGCACAACAATGTGACATTAACGGAACTCGAAGAACATTACAAACGACTGTAATTTCGACAAACATCTTAAGGTGCACATTCTGAAAAAAATATCCAGAATTTACCGATCTTGTGACGCTTGAAGATAGTTACGTATGGAAACTACTACCTTCCTGCCTCGGGGAGGGGGTGAACAGAATGACAGGAGATTTCCATTGGATTTATACTAAGCTGTTTGAGTAAATCCTCTTAGAAACTAATCAACTAACAGAAAACTCCATGATGAGCATGATTACCATATTACGCACGTTTCAATTGCATGCCATTAGCGCTAGCTGCGTTTAATTCATTTTGACACCTTGATTTACCAGTACAGACGTTTTCTCAAGACAGGCGACGTTTGAACAAAGTATTCTTCATAGAATTTTTTTTATTCTTGTATACAACTTTTTTAAACATAACTTGGAGACAGACGTAATTGTTGAACATTGTCAAACACTGTGTCTTTTCTTTTTCTTTTCTTAAATCATACTCTTCTCTAAGTGTAGTATTATGATTATTGTTTTTATTATTATTATTACACTTAATGGTCTCTCTCTCTCTCTCTCTCTCTCTATATATATATATATATATATATATATATATATTATAATAACTGTGCCATGTAAATTTCAACGTATGATATATCTTAGAAATATTTTGATTTACTTATGTTTGTTTGTTCAAGACTTTTATAAATTCTTGGGCGAAGAAGCCATTTGAATGATTTTATTACGGAATTTCATTTTTCTTTGTTTTTAATCAATTCACCCCAAGCAAGGCGATAATGCTACTAAAACGCTGTTCGACTGGAGTGAAAGAGAATGAGAAGACTTTAGAAAGAACCGAAAACTCAATCCTAAATAGGAAATAAACCTCTACTTCTATTTAAATAACCGGAGTCTATATATATATTATGTTATAAGTGGGATTGTAAAAATTATACTCGTGTCAAAAAACCTTCCTCGAAAACTATCGAAAAAAAGAAAAGAATAGTTTAAAAAAAGAAAGAGCTTAGTACATAAATTGTCCGTTAGAATCTTGAAAGAAGTGGGGTGATTTAGATGTTTTTGCTTGTTTGAGGATTTTCCATTTAACTTTAGGTGTTTTATTTTCGTTTTTTAACTTCCAAAAGTATTTGGAAAGAGACATCATGTTTTGTTTTTCTTTGTTATTGAAGGATGAGAGGTGATTGTAAAAGCGCTTTTTAAATACGTTCATGGTGTTTCCGATGTACATTTTTTCATTTCATCCATGGAAAATGTCCCACTTCACTTCTTTCAAGATTCTAACGGACAATTTACAAGACTTATTCCCTTATCGCTAACCCCCACCAACATCCCACACACAACTCGCCAAATATAAGAAAAGAGGCTTTCCATTCCTTTCCACATCATCTGATGAGACATTGTAATTTCAATGTCGAAACAAAATGTACACTTTATATATATATATATATATATATATATATAGCATGCAAAAACATTCAGGAAAATCAAAAGGATTTAAACATGAAAAGTATATTAATTAGCAAGAACATATTTATATATGTTGGTATTCAAAAATAATCAGAGAAAAAAGATGCTGAATATTATTAAACATTGGGCGAAGAAGACAATTTTCATGATGAATGTTTAGCTCCATTGGCTAGGTTGTGTTCTTCATTGAAATACTCAACCAATGCGACTTAGAATTTAAGGTGAGGTAATGATTTCAGCTAGTTTTGTAGTAAGTCGCTTTTAAAATGATGATGATGATGCCATGATGGTGTCTGGATTTGTAGAGAATTTGTATGAATTCTTTGATTAGATATTTTTGAGTGATACAGGTCAAAGACATCTAAAGAGCATAAATTAACGCAAAAATATTTCAAAGACAAGTTGACATCGCCAACCTATTCAGATGTGAATCCAGTAGAAAATCTGATATTCACTATTAAAAGAAATGCATGCGAAAATAGAAACCCAAATCCAATCAAAGATGATCTTTGGATAAACAATAAAAAATTGCTGCAAGCAATGTGAAAGTTGAAACAGATAAGTTAACAAAATCAATCGATAAAGGAATGATGAATGCTATAGAAATACAAAACGTCCATATTAACAAATAAGAAAATAAAATAATAATTTATTCAGATGTATATAATAGTATGTTGGTCAAGTATGGTTCTAATCAATATTTTTTAAAATTTATTTATAAATAAAAATATCTTACACTTAGTTTGTCTGCATAATAAAACTTACCATTCTCGAAGAAAGCTATTATTATTATTTTTTTTTCAATCAGGCTACATATTATAAACTGAAAATAATATAATGTAATTCTCAAATAAATTAACATAAGGAGTGCACAAAGATGGTAGTACAATTCATGAAGGCACTAAGATCTTCCAAGAACATGCAACGAATTGGACAAATATCAAGCATACAGCTTTGAAAGGGAATATTGATTGAGCAATACATCAATTTACATTTGATAAATATACCAGTGTATATATCTCTAATGTAGGCTTTATTAACCACAAAAAGGATTATGTTGGTAGACCTTTAGCAAATTACGATCAATACTGCGTTGGGAATGAATTAACATGCGAGCTGTGTCAGAAGACCTACAGAAATCACCCCAGTCTAACTCGTCAGAAAAGCAACCCAAACAAAATTTGCGAAACAAGCCAGGGCCTGTACAAAGCAAATTAGTTTGCCGCGTCCTTAATAAGCGTAGCACTTGCTGGCTTCAAGAGCCATTGTCGCTGTCACGAGAACTAAAATCATAAATTAAACTTGTCAACGATGGCCATACACGTTTAACAAGTCAACAGCTCTTTTGCATGTATATGTAAATTTAGTTAAAATCGAGTGGAATTGATTTGTTTACGATTTTTTCCAAATTTTTTTAATATTTCAGATAATTGTCCTGATTTCGGGTAAAAATAAATTGACTAATATCTGAATACTTTCGGATTTTGTAAGTCGTTATCAAACAGGTTATGATTATTGTGCTGTGTCAGTTTCATAATTTTCCAATATCGTGTCTTAGCGTCTTCATGCAACAGTTCGTGTTAACCTTTACAAAGAGTTGTTGAAAAGTTATCAGGCCGAGCAAGAAGACATTCCCCCACTCCAAAACCTGATGTTTAGACATTTGTTTGGAATTTGGGGATATTTTGCATTTTTGAATACCCGTCCGTGAAGATGTTTCTTTATTTTAAGTTATTATCTGCTAATCATTTAACTTTTTATATATTATTTTAATATTTTTATATTACTAAGAAAAACATGAAAAATTATTTTCCAACAACAGAGGATACGATTATAGATGCAGAGTGTGGATCATTGTTATCTTCATCTTGGTAGAATTTCTTATAAGAATTGATTTAAAGGCATATATTTACGTTACGCAAATTGTTTCTTCTTGAAATAATACATGTGAGTATATAAGAGAATATACGCAGTTCATTTTCTGTAAAGAATGCAGCCTAACGACGAAAAGCAGTTTATTTTTAACATAATCTCCTTCATACGCACAGATTTATTAATTCACCTTTGTTTGAATTATATATATAATTATATATATTTGTTCTCCCTCTTTACCCCCGTATATATATAAATATACATGTACGTCAGACTGCATATTTAATTTCCCAACAATCATGTTTCTCCACATCTATCTATCTATCTATCTATCTATCTATCTATCTATCTATCTATCTATCTATCTACACACACACACAGATAGACAGAAAAACAGACAGACAGCCGGACATCGCAGTGAAAGGCAATGGTGAGGAGAATGACCAATTAATTTCGAAAAATGAAATATGTTTTTTCTATAGTTACGAGTTTTGTCTGGTCTTCAAGCAAAAGTAAGTGGAAGGAACAAGTTCGCGCAATGAATGAGGATTTATTCGACTTATAAAATCTGCATAACATATAAATATATTTTCTGAATGCTAAAAGCGAAGTACGTCTGTTTTTGTCGATGGATATCTAGATAGAATAACGTTGGAAATCAACAAACCACACACACACGCGCGTGCACGCACACACACGCACATGCACATACACACACAGAGTTGCGCATGTATTCACACACACGCACATACACATACACACACACACGCGTGCGCACGCTTTCGTATGTATCCAAAATCACTTGATGATTTAACAGCTGTTTACCGAGTTAGTTTTGTTCAGTCGTGAATTAAAAAATAGAAAAAGTTTCATATTCATTAGACTTACACACACACACACACACACACACACACACACACACACACACACACACACACACATATATATATATATATATATATATAATTAACTTCCATATATCCAAAAACTTTACAAAAAGTGTTCGGTCTCTCAGTGCAATCTAATTCTTTGCACTTGTCATTTATTCATTTTTATTCATTTATTTATTACTTTCTTAGTTTAATGTATTCACTCATTTATCTTTTGGGTGGATTCGAAAACCACGCCAATTGTCGGAATTAGAATTCTAAACTGTCCGCAGTGACTTTTTATGCCATTTCACTTCAGGAAGTAGACAGTGATGACTCTCCATAGATTCCTTTTATTTATTATCTGTGAACTGCCATATATTCTTCGGAAATATAGTGGAATAGTTTGTCATTACATTCTCCATTGTTTAGAATTCACATCTTCTTTCACTTTGACTGGTTGCGACACATGGAGAGAGACCTGCATATCCTTCTATTTGACCCATAGCTGGGGGAAGAAGAGACTGATTCATGCTTTCCTGTAGGACATTTGTGCGAAAATGAACACCACACACTTAAATCGGAATTTGAACTCGGATTTCTGTTTTCACTTTTCGTGCCGATATCCAATACATTATCCGTAGGCTTACTACCATATCACTGCAGAGCCTGATCAGTACTTAAATAGGTGGTTGCTTCTGAATACCAGGTACTGTAAACTTGGATGTGCGTGTGGTGTAATTGATAATGGCTCGTTATATTCCGTTATGCGCAAATACTCTTGGTATGAACCCACATCTCCTCCCAGCTATTGGTTAATTATTAAGACATGTATCAATAAATCATTATCTCTAAAAAATTCTTACAAACTAAAAATATTTTCTGGCTTTAAATAACCTGCAAAGGGTTGATATGCTGTAAAACAAATCAATCAATCATTAAAACATTACCCATAATTTCATTCAATGAGTATTGAGCTCAGTCATATAGGATATAAATGCAAATGAAAATAATACTTTTATGTTTTTTTAGGTTGTCATAATCTCCATTTTGTTAAAATCTCCATAATTTCACTGTTATAACATTTAACATTTGTCGCCCTAAAACTACAAATGTCTTACTTCCAATATAAATCTATATTGTTTCCCATTTTCAAAAATAGTGTTTCTTTCTTTCTGTTGCAGCTGTAAAAATTCTAAAAAAATATATATATAAAAATCGTCTCAAAATATTTTGAGGTTTTCGAAGTGTAGTACTTGTTCATTTTTTCGGTGATAGTGTCTCTGAACATTGGCGTTGTTTCTACTTTTGTTCACATCGCGAATTGCAATAAGATGACCCTAGTCCAGAGGATTCCGACTCCACAGCAACGCCCTCTGCATTGCTCCAACAAAAAATTGCGGAAGTAATCATGTCTAATTTTAGAGTTTAACTTTTAGATAGAATAAATAAAAAATAAAGAGCGTTTCTAATATGAACATGCTTCTTTTTTTCTCTTTTTCCTTTTTATTCTTCCCTTTCTTAGTCTTTATTTTTTATTTATTTTTCTTACCTCCCACTCCCCTTTCTGTTTTGTTTAACCCTATTCTCAATTTAACACCATTCCTAACCCCTTCCTTTGTAAGCTAGACGAAACCAATTTTCCATTTCTTCACTTACAACTCTATCTAAAAGTTAAAATCTAAAATTAGACATGAATTACTTCCGCAATTTTTTGTGACGAAAATTTTCTCAAATCTTAACCGTCATTTTTTATTTTATTTTTTATTTCTTTTTATTTCTATCTTCCTCTCTTTTTATTCTTATTTTTATTTCCATTTTGAAAGAAGTACCGTTGCTGAGGAGATGTAAAATCTCTCTTAGGGATTTTATGTCGAAATGTTCATTCAACATTTTTGAATATTGAAAATCTATTTTATTTTATATTAGCTCTGTAATTTTAATTACATTGAGCTCTCCTCTTGTATCATTTTTTAATATTAAAATTTTTAAATATTAATTAGGATCAGGTTCTTGGGATTTACCTTCCTACTTTTCCGTTTTGGATTAAAGTATTATAATACATATATATATATATATATATATATATATATATATATATATATATATATATATATATATGTCTGTGTGTGTGTGTGAGAGAGAGAGAGAGACGAAAGCTTAGAACCAACTTAAAAAATAATCCAAATGTTGGAGAATGTCTTTATTTTTACCTGAAATTAATTAAATACGATGGTTAGAACGGCTCATGATTAAACGTAATAGACATTCATTGTCTCTTATATTTAACAGTGTATATTTAATGTATATATATATATATATATATATATATATATATATATATATATTCACTTTTGTCACACTTGGATTTTTACGGTGGGGGTGCACTCGTTTGAAATATTATACTTGACCATTATATACGCGTCTTTATATCCCACATGAAACTTACAATGTGTCACATCCTGGAGACCTAATTAAATACGTTGTATATGTTTCTCATTCTTAGTTGTATCTTATTTTTAGGTGTGACGTTGAGTTGTGTTCTTGTCGTTCCTAGTAGAACCTGAGATAAGCCTGCCCGCGGAGATTCCACCCTTTCGGCAGCGCGTCCACTATTGCATCAGTACCAAAGTAGGATGGTCAAACGATTATTAATTTTTGGAAATGAGTACATTTAATACGCATCCAACATGCCTATGTGTGGGCACAACATCTGAAATCGACTAAGTGTTACATCCTGCCACCGGGTATTTTGGAGGTATGGTATGTAAGAATCGAAATTAGAATTGTACCTAATGTCCTAAAGTTCTTAACAATTAAAAAGTTACAAACTTTTTGCTGATAGAAATAAGATTGTGATTCCCAAATGGTCGCTTCGCTGACTTTTTTCATTTAAGATGGAAATGTATAAAAAATAAGCCTAAGACATATTCATTTATAATGTTTTATGTTTCTTATGCTCACCACTTCAGATTATACGGGAAATAAAATTACAATGCACTGAATATTTGCGGATGTGAGTTGTAGGGCAGTGGATATCGGTTCGGAACGAGAAATCAAGAAACCGAGTTGGAATTCCAGTCGAATGCGTTGCATTCACTTACGCGCAGATACCCTTGTGAAAGATATTAATTCGTCTCTTCTCTCTCCAATTATGGATTAAATAGCAGATATATTGGGTTCTATAGCCTTGGTTGGCAACCAGTCAGCCGCAGAAAAAATGGCAACCTACTGCGGAAAAATCTTGCCAACCAGTCTTGTCTCGAAAGAGACATGATCGCCCGAACATGTATCCATTACACTACAACGTACATGCTGTATTCATTTTAAAATTCGCACCGTCCTTCAAGAAACCGCAATTTTATTTTCCATTAGTATATATATATATATATATATATATATATATATATATATATATATATGTGTGTGTGTGTGTGTGTGTGTGTGTGTGCGCGTGTGTGTGTATGTGTTGTTGTTGTTTGTGTGTGTGTGTGTGTAGCGTGTTTATGTATGAAAGCTTTTACAGGTGTTTTTTCTTTTTACCAGAAGTGAGCTAGTAAATACGTTCATTGATATAAGTTTTAGACCTGTGTAAATATAATGCCCCCAAAGAGTTGGAGCCCCATGATGTCCGACTTTTAGGTGTGGCCCTGTCAAAACTCTGAGACGAAAAACGGGTGTAGGATTTTAGTAAGGTTGAAAAATATTGATATAGGCTACCAAAGTCGTGGCATAGCAATGTTTTTACTCACATTTTTTCTGATTTTCAATTTTTGTGGTAAAGAAAATGGTTTGGTTTGGGGGTAAAAAGTGTGACCTGATCTCTGGAGGGTTGTTTGGTAGAGCGTTTGGAACTTGAAGGTTAAAAAAAAAAGGCTTGACCATACTTCTTGCTTAACGGCAGGAGACATTCACAGATATATCCGTATCTTATTAAATATGTTTACATCACATCTATATACTTATTAAAATACTGATGACTTTTGCACATTTGTACGCCAGGATGTCTGTCTTATTTGCTTTCTTAAATCAAGTACGTTCCGACACGCAACAAATCACTATTATACTCGCACGTATATACACTTACACACACAGTTCGTCATTAATGAAAGTTCAGTGTCTGTTGCTGTGTTCGTTCTCATTTAATAAGGATCTGCGTTGAAGCAATGTCAGCAAATGGTGATGAAAGAGAAATTTGATTTGGACGATTAGAAAGACAAAGTTCCATGTAAGTCATGTGGCTAAGGCGACTGTCAAATTTACTTATGTTTGTAGTTTTATTTACAAAAGCATAAAAAATTAATGTAAAAGTTTTTGATGAAGAAAAGATTTAATAAATAAGAGGATTTTGTGACAGTGTAAATGAAAAAACCGGATAGGGCAATAAAAACGAAAATAACTTAGAACATATGAAAAGAAGAAATAATATTGACATAGACTATTTATTTGGGCGTTATTTTTGCATTAAATACTCTCAACATTTGTATAAGGCTGCGGCACTATACCTCCAAAATTCTGCTATCGCTTAAAGATTCTTATGAAGTTATATTTTGTATCCATATATATATTTGCAAGTTTCATTAATTAAACCATCGAAAATTTTGTTTATTATTTCATTATTTCTTATTTATCCTTTCAACACTTGTAATATTTTCTTTGATTTCCGTTTGATTCTTATTTAAAAATATCAATTTCTTTAGTTTATTAGACATTGAATTTTGTCACCGCGTGTTCTCCATAGTTTGCCTGACTTTTCAGTTAACCTAATGACAATTTATGAGCGTTCCTAAACTTAAAAAATTTTGATAAATAGTAACATTTTTGCTCTTGTATATAAATAGATGCTACATAATAAAACCATAATAAAATACCTCTGAAGATGAAACGCGCCGGCCAAGATAAGTTTTTCCTTTTGTTTTCATTAATATCTATCTATCTATCTATCTATCTATCTATCTATCTATCTATCTATCTATCTATTGTAAATATGTGCTACATTTATAGGGAAAGAGTGCTTGTTGTAGAAAATAGAGCGTTTATAAATATAGACAGTGTAAGCATAGGAATGCGATGTAACTGTCAGGTTTAGATTTTTATACGATCATCAGACCATTCGGCTATTGTATATTAAAATGTTAGTTCATGAATGTCATAGTAATTGTGAGGACAGGGTTTAATTGGATTAATGAAAACAGAGCGAGCAGTAACTGAGTAGTACTAAAAGTATGAATTAGCTGAAATATCCCTAGACATGGGCAGTAGAACGAGAACTGTTTACCCCCGTAGAATAAATAAAGAGTTTAGTTCGGAATTTGCCGTGGCTTACCACGATGGACAAGCAACTAATGACAGCCAGAGGGGGAGGGGGCACAGCAGCCAAAAACAAGTCAGTGGTTAAATAATGTAAATGTTGTTTACATCTATCTGTCGAAGTAACAGTCTGTATTTTTATATTTAAATAAAATACTTGATATTTTTAATAAAAATATTTATTTTTGATTTAAAATTTGTTACATTTATATTGAAATTGCTACTATATACATATATTTGGTATATCGAGGCAGCAAATCATTTTCTAAACATATACTGTTAAATATAAGAGACAATAAATGTCTATTATGTTTAATCATGAGCCGTTCTAAACGTCTGAAGATGGTTCATGTGAGCCGAAAGCTTACAACCAACTTAATAAAAAATTATCCAAATGTTGGAGAATTTTTATCTTTATTTTCAACTGAAATTAAAGCCTAAATATGACGTTTAGAACGGCTCATGATTAAACATAAAAGTCATTCATTGTCTCTTATACTTAACAGTATATATTTAGAAATATATATATATATATATATATATATATATATATAGATATAAATATTATCCTACGGAGTTTCATTTATTATGCAATCATCAGGCGCATATTATAAACTGACTGTTTCTAGATTCATAATATGCACATGATGATTGCATCGTGCATGAAACCTTAAGTCGTGCTATAGACATAAGATAATAGATATCTTAATATAGACTTAATAGCGCTGTTATATTACATTGAGCACTGTTTAATTTACACATTTAGCTATAAACAGAAAAAATATGTAGTTATATATGTGTATGTACCTGCGTGCATACCCATAGGTATATTTATTGATAACCATACCGATACTAGCAGTATAGTCCGGCGTTGCTGGGGTGTAATGAAACCTTTAAAACTAATCCTTGGTCCTGGAGCTCAGACTCTTTGGACGTTGGCACGAAAGACTAAAAGGCAATAGTTGTTAAAGCGAAACCGTAGACTGAAAGAAAAATTAATGGATGTAAGTCAAATTTTGATTTCCTGGTATCGATATCAAATAAGTTTTTTTGTCGGAAAACTGAATTTTGAAGGCTAAATAAGTCCTCTGAGTAAATGGTATCATGGCTGAGGATAAGAACTACAATTATACCTACTTAGAGCCAAACCCGAAGCAAAAACTAAAATAAAAGGGCGGAAAAACTGATTTTGATCAGACCCGGTATCTTGCCTTTTATATATATATATATATATATATATATATATATATATATATATATTATCGATTTTCTGCACTATTGTAAGAACTGCAACCGTGAAACTTCTGAATATCGTTTCTTATGTCTTTGTCTATGAGTGTATCAAATTTGATTAAAATCGGACCACTCATTCTATAACCCGATTTTTTCGATTATCGATTTTCGATATTTATCGAGTATACCTCGGCACAAAACCTAGCTAAGAACACTCGCAGATGCTTATAGTACAACTGTGTAAATTTTCAAGAAAATCGGTTCAGCCGTTTCGGAGTCTATAGGTAACGGACACACAGACACACAGACACACACACACAAAGTTCCATTTATAAATAAGTTTATATATATATATATATATATATATATATATATATATATATATATATATCAGTGGAAGACAGTGAATAACCGCTTCTGAAGTCATGAAAGAACAAAAAGTGCTCAATACATTCAGGAGAAAGTAGAGGGAAAATTGGTCAATGAATGCCTAATGTTTCCTGTATCGAAACGGTTTGTTTTTTCATCATTATCGTTACTATTTATTTATAATATATCAATTTATGAATGATAGCTATGATATTCATAATCGGGTTAAGTTTATAATTTCGAACACTTAAAATGTTTGTAAAATTAAGTTCGAATTTTCTTTTCTTTCTTACATATTTTTGGGAAAATTATTCTTTCCTTCCTACTGCATTTTCTATATCCTGGCCACCGTACATTTTATGTTTTATATTATAAAAAGTGGCCCGTCACGACAATAATGACGGCAAAATCTTTATATCGATATGCTGTATAAAATGACGGCAACATATATATTGATGTACCAACTAGTGGATATCTTGCAGTAAGACATGCCAAAAAAAAAAATCATCGAAACACCTGAGCGTGACAGAATGAAAATCTATCTCACACACACACACACACACACACACACACACACACACACACACACACACATATATATATATATATATATATATATATATATATATATATCACTACTTGACGACATAATTATTGCAAGAAATATAAAACAAAATAATAAGGCACTGTTAAAGAGCAAACACGCGGTAAAAACTTTCCTAATTGCTAGTAAAGTTTAATAACTGGTTGTAAAGAGAATGAACTGAGCCGATGCTGCCTCACTATTGTGTCTTTATGATATATATATATATATATATATATATATATATATATATATATATATATATATATATATTTATGCAAAAATCTATTTCATTGTAGATTTACTTTAATTCCGGTTATTATGAGAATAAACACCGAAATATCAAAATAACTATCGAACGAAATATATATATACACACAACGGTTTTTATTATAGTAGAGCGGATTATAATGGTATATTATATTTTTTATTATGATTTTCATATTCACAGCATATGAACTTACAAAGTTTCGAAAAAATCTTTTCGTGGAAGCGGATTAAAGAAGAAAAAAAAAGCGAAACTTACTTCGAGGAAATCATTTTTAGTTACTGAATTTGATAACATTTCGTTCGATAGTTATTTTGATATTTCGGTGTTTATTAATAACTGGAATTAAAGTAAATCTACAATGAAATAGATTTTTGCATAAATTCGGAAAATAAACATTTGAAACGAACATCAGAAGCAGATCCATTCGGAATGCGTCAGTTACACACACACACACACACACACACACACACACACACACACACACACACACACACACACTCTATCTCTCTCTATCTCTCTCTATCTCTCTCTATCTCTCTTTCTCTCTCTCTCTCCACACACACATACACATATTATGCATACATATGCACACAAGCACACACTTATAGACCCCCCCCACACACGCATACACAGAAAGAAAGCGAGAGTGAATGAGAGAGAGAGAGAGAGAGAGAGAGAGCGAGAGGGAGTGAGAGAAAAAGAGAGTATCTTCAAGCTATTCTCTTGAATTTTAGTCTTTTCACTCACTCTATCTGCCCCCTCCCACTCTTTCAAACTTCTCTACCTTTTAAGTATTTTGGGGGCTTTTTTTTCTCTTTAATTATTTTTGTGCGTTATTTTTTTCTTTATTGATGTAAGTAGAATCGGGATATATTTTTGTATGTGGGTCACGGAATTTTCGGTCGCACGTCTGTCTCCAGACGCCAAAGGTTGTGTAAATATGACTGGATCTTACTTAATAAGACCCTTTGACAGCGTAATGGGCATGACAACACTGTCACCCGAAACCACTGCTTTTCTTCCGACACCCGAGAGCTCCGAAAAGCAAGCGTGAGTGCTCATAACCAGGGCTTTCACTTTTACACTGTCATCTTGAATATCATTTTGACATTTTTTTTATGCTTGTTGGTTGTTTTGTTTTTTATTGAATTTTATTACAACATACATTTTTGAGCTTCTCTTATCAATACCCATATAAAGATACTCAGTTACTATCTATCTATCTATCTATCTATCTATCTATGGGTGGTTCGTTCTTTCGTTAAACCTGTCACTATACGTACATTTCCCAAATTTATAATTTTCCAAAATATTTTTTTTCAAGAAAAGCTTTATTCCTGAGAAGATATAAAGAAGAAAGAAGCAATACATGTGGAATATTGAGAAAAAATATATTTCATTGAAGTATTATGTGCAATTTAATCACAAAACCCATGTTCAAAAATTATTAGTATACCGGAGCCTAGCAAGAGGCAGAGTGATTACACGGGCAATATGTAGCGAAAGGCGCCAAGTACTTGGAGTACTTGTCTTGTGTCTAAGACAATAGGATCCCCTGGTTAAAAAAGAACATTATGAAATGAATAAAACATAATAAAATTTCTAATTAAGAAAATTAGGGTTCCTAGGCTTGTTAGATAAGTGGAGTTGCGATCACAGGCAAAATTTCGGGCTACGTTTCTGTTGTGGATCTCGGGAATGGGACCTGCACAAATAAATGAACAACGACCAGTAATTGAGATAGAAAATAAGTGTATTGACGTAAGGAAGATTAGTAGTCCAGGAATGCGGGTTAATAAAAAGACTCTGGAAGTGAAGCCGTAGTATACTGAAGATGTCTACGTCGGAAGCTGACGGATACTGCGCAATAATCTTCTCGATGAGTGAAGCAGAGCTACTATGAACTGACTGCTCATCTCTCTCTGGACTCTTATATTTTCCGGTTAACTCTCTGTGAAATATAGCAGTATTATAAGTATAATCTAGACGAATCCATCTTTGTGAAAAGGGAGAACCTCACAACAGCTTCTTTTCTGTTTCATGTCAGATCAGCTATCCTTTTTTTTTTTTTTACCTGAATCTACCCATTCTCTTTGCAGTTTATGTGTTGTGATTCAGAAATTCAGATTCAGAATCGATAATCGATAAAGATTTGTATTCTCTGAATTATCATTAATAATAAAGAATTATGTAAGAAATATTTCTAAATGAAAAAGATATACCACTAAGTTTTTGCCATGTATCAATCGATTACAGAAGGTTGTTTTTATGTGTGTAGGTTTTGGACTTAAACCCATTAAAAGATATCTATACGAACTTATAATGTAGTAATTCTTTCGTAATTAATTAATTTCTTTTGAAATTCATATTGAAACCCTATTTAATTAGACTTTTGTTAAGTAGCACAGCTAAAAAACAAGTATTTGAAAAATGTGGCTTCCAAATTTAATATCCTAGATCGAAAGCGTTTTACCAAGGCAGATAAAAATAAGGAATTAGTGAATTTTTATCAGATGTCCTCATTTGTCATCCAGTTAAACGGAAACCGTAAAGCGTTTCTTTCAGTTAAGTATGAAAGCAATGATGTATATGGTAAATGTTTTCGAGCCTTTGAAATTATTTGGCATCGCTTAGCCTAACTTAGCGAAGGTATAGCGGGGTTGACATGTTATAAAGTTTTATAACATGTCGACCTCACTATACCTAGTCTTGATTTTTTTAATTCTTTTCTTTGAGCCGATTATATCTAAAAATGTTAAGTGTGAAAAATACAAAGGAAACAAATATGCAAAATATTTAGCTTTCATGGTGGAGAAAACAGACTACTGTTAGTCTCTAGCTATGAATTCATATTTTTCTCCCTTTTCTTCATCACACATTTCTTTATTTTAATCTAAGTTCAAATATCCCGTAGAGGCCTGACGAGCGGGAGTGAAACCGGTTGCTTTGTTTTTATATGGCTTTATAATGTGTAACATTAAGCTACATACTTTCATTTCATTAACTAATTTTGTACCAACAGAAATATCTTATATATATATATATATATATATATATATATATATATATATATATATATAATGCATCACATAAATGAGAACAGAAAATATAATTTAAAGAAAAATAATATCGTTATATTAATAATTATGTATGTTTAACTTAGGAATAAAAACAAAAAGAGAAATCACACACGGTCTCAGTAACAGACTCGATGCGGTTTCAGAAGTGATTGCGTTCCTGCATCTGGTAGTTTTCTTCATATTGACCATCGCATCAATCATTACGGTTTTCAATGAAGCCTGGAATTGTGTGGCTGCTGGTAGGTTCTTTTTTATATAACAGAACTAGTATTCAAATCCGGAGAACGCGCAGACCACATTATATGGTTGTTTAAATTCTCAACCGGCTACACCTGGGTCACAGGGGTGGTGCAGGGGGTGGAGTCTTTCTGATGACGCATGAGGACATTGCGGTTCAATCTGGGACTTGATCATCGCGTCAGTACTTCGATTTTTTCGGTGATATTGATCCTAGACAAAGAATAAAAATTAAAAGATAAAACAAATACATCGAATGCAAGATGAGCAGAAAAAAAAACACTCAGTTCAATAATAGAAATGCTGTTAGTCTTACATAATTTAGGAATTGATAGATTTACTGAAATAATAAACGAAACAGTGGTGATATACAACAGTGGTGATATACCGGGAGATCTCAACAGATCTATCTTCATGGCGATACCAAAGAAGCCACATAGCTAAACTTCTAATAAATTGAACTCGTATCTGAATTAGATTAGAAATAGAACAAAACAATGCGGCTTTGTTCAAGACAGCGGAACAAAAATGTTATCTTCATAACCAGAATGCTATCAGAGCGAGCAATAAAGATGCAGAAAGTTTTCATAGGTTGCATTTGACAAGGTACAATAAAAGATATTTACATGGTTAAGATATTCAACTATCAAGTATCATTTAATAAGAGCAAACCTCATGTATGCGAATAGATAACTAGTTAAGCAAGTACACGCACGAAAATATAATAGAGAAACGAGTAAGAAAAAATGAATTTTCTCATCATATTTATTTAATCGATAAAGTGAAACGATTTCAATAGAGGCTAGAAGTGTTTATAAGTTATTAATGCTGAACACAATCTTAGCAATATTGGAAGCATCAAAATTAGGAAGTTATAGAAAATTAGCTATGTGTAGTACTAATGACAGAAAATGAGGTACACAAATGTAAAGGTGCATAGAAATAGCGAAAAATCCTTTTCAGGAACTAAAAAGAAATTCCTTCCAGATGTTAAGAAAAATATTAAAAAGTATGAAAATTTCGATAGAAAGTTTTCTGAATTGTTACGTCATATTTATCTTCTTAAATGTTAATTAATGCTATGCAATTTGCTTAGAGACAAAAAAAGATAGCTGAAGAGACAAAGACGTGGTTCTACAGACGAATGCTAAGAATAACATATGGACAACGAGAAGTTTTAAAGAAAACGGAAACTAAAAGAACATTTGTTTAGAAAGAAAGAGCTGGTTTAAATTACTGGGACACATAACAAATAAAGAATGCTCGGAAAATGTAACACTCAAAGGACATATTGAGGAGAGGAAACAGCGAGTAACCTTCCTCAAATATTCATAAAAATTAATTGAATTTGTAGGAATGGTTAACAGAACGTGGACATTCAGATGTAGTAAAGAGTAGCTTAGAGCTACAATGGACTGGAAGTTATGGAAAGTTATGATCGTGCTGAAGTAACACGGTACATAAAAATTCTTTTCAGTTCTTATGTAAAGTTGTCTGACATGGTCTCCGTTGCTTACGACCCGCATGACCACAACAAACGATATGTTTTTTTTGTTCACCTGGCTACTTTTCAGTCACTATGATTGGCAGGTAGTGTCATGAGCACCAATGTATATTCTCATATCTTATCTCAGACTGAAAGCTTATATGGTAATACTCTCCATCGTCTGAAATAGAAATGAAAATCTTAACATTAGTGCACCTCATGTAATATTGCATTAGGTCGTCTTTCATTTAGGAGGTACTAAAAGTTTGTCCTTAAATATCTAGCGTATACAGTGCTCGAATAGCTGGTGTATTGACGCAATTATAAATATACCTTCACACACACACACACACACACACACACACACACACACACACACACACACATACATATGTATAATTAAATATATTTTTTATTAAAAATATTTTGCATTGCGACACGGAAATTTTTGTTTCCACATTTAAATTTTTTACCTCGTCATCAGTTTAGCAACTTTGGTGAAGATTGACATTTGAAAATATAAAATAATGTTTTATGGAGAGGGAGTAGGACAGAACATTTAATGTGTGTGAAATTTAACTAATCAGATTGAACATCGACTTCGAAAATTAAAAAATAAGTTATATGTTAGGGGATGTGAGGAATTTCTACATGTCTAGGAGAACTGTCATATTTACGGCTGGGCTTTCTACTTCCAGCGAGTATTATACATAATAGTTACGAATAAATACTCTTAGAAATATATGTAACCCTGAAAATGGGTTAATGTTTGTTTTCTTAAAAAAATAAGAAAACATTTATTTTTAACTTAAAGGGAAATTTGGTACGATTAAAATATTTTATATATATAATTAATATGCTATATATATGTACTCAATGCAATAGATATATCTTTCATGCATGTTTATAATAATATCTGTGTGCAGGCGTATGAGCCTATACAAGAAGATACACAAAAATTATTGCCATGATCCATTTCTCAAAACCTATTCAAATATTTTTGGAATCTCTTCTTAGTTGTGCCGAAAATTTTTCAGCATCTCTCTCCACACACACACACACACACACACACACACACACACACACACACACACACACACACACACACATATATATATATATATATACAGGGATAAGTTTTCCACAAAACTGAAGCATACTTAATGTTATAGTACTGCCCACAATTCACGTAAGTGTTTGAAGAATAAGTGTTACTCAAAAACGGGATTAATTTAAGTGCTTTCATACCAAGGTAATCAAATATATTCATAATTATTTAGTTATATATATATATATATATATATATATATATATATATATATATATATATATATACACATAAAATTCTACATTTATCCCATCTATTTCTTTCTCTTTCTCTTTATATGTGTGTACACAGACATATATTCATATAGTGCATGTTAATATATATTTTTATTCTCAACCCCCTTCAAATCCACATGTGCATATGTGTTAACACGCCCAGTCAAATATATTGCTCATTTATCTTTACGCAGACATACATGTTTTTTCCTTTTCTATTGCCAGCAAGCATGAAATGCAAATATTCTGATTGTTTACATTCATAATTAACTGAATGTTGCTTTGTAGGTAGGAACTGAAATGGAATAGCATAAAATCGAATAAAGCAAAGGTCATCTCTTTTTACGCAATACAACATTTCAGCAAAATCACATGAGCACTACACAGGATTCTGTTTGCAGAGAATTGATGGGAAAATTTATATTAATTCTCACCAATTCACACAAACACACACGCACACACATTTATATATATGATAAATTGTTGTGTATAAATTCCTTTTAGTTTATACAAACTACGTCCAAAACTATCATGGATGTGATCAGAAACAAAGATACCCATAACAATTAAAATCCTGAAACAGGTATATATAAAACAAGTTGCTAAAACAGTTTATCGCAATACATTGGGGAAACAACAAAACGTATCTATGGACAAAAATGGATCTTACACACAAATTTTATCAAATGCATCAGTTATACAGTTATATATATATATATATATATATATATATATATAAAGAGACAAGAGAAAAACGTCGACGCATTTCGTCCTCTAAGAGATTTTATGTGTGTGTGTGTGTGTGTGTGTGTGTTTGTATGTGTCTGTACGTGACTTGAGAGAAAGGAAGAAGCACATACAGCGATGAGATGTCAAGCAAGCTAATCTATGAAAGAAATTCCCCAGTGAGTTCGAGCCTTATTAGAACTCTCCTCCTGTGGTCATGTTTATTCATATACCTAACATATATTTAAACAAATTATTTTTCATTAATAAACCATTTTGTTGAAAACCCACATTTCAAATCTAAAAATTTAAAAAAATATTTTACTATAAGGATAACGTGAACCTGTTTTTGAAAATCTCATAATATTAATCAAATTTGGTAATTATCATTTATTAAATTTTTATTGGTTTCAATATTTCTCATTCAAATGCCAAAAATCTACTGCTATATATCATTTAAGTGATAGATGGTTGGGCAATCATGTCTCGAAAGAGACATGACTGACTGGGCAAAAGATTTTCGCACAGTGGGTATCCATTACTTTCTGCTGGTTGAAAACCAAGGGTATAGCTGGAGGGAAATGCTGTGGATTAATACCGTCCCAAGTATATTTGTACGTAAGTGAATGCAACGCATTTGACTGTAATTCGAAGTCGGCTCTCCGATTTCTCGTTCGAAGCCGATATCCACTGCACCACAGTGCACATTACCGCATATAACATAATAAAATAGTAGTAGATGGGTTCGCCTATTGCCCGGACATTATTTTTCCATGTTTATTGAATAGAAACTATAGTTTTCTTCTTTGTTTTCTGTTTAGGATATGGTTTACCGGTTCCTTTCTTCTATTGCTTTAATAATTTAACTTTTGGTCATCTGATTGATCAGTGGCTGCGAATTTTCATTATGAACGTACCAGGTTGGCAGTTTTCTGGTTGCTGTATTCGGCTAGTAGTATGGTCCCGAACTCTTTGGTAGTACTTAGAGAGTCTGCGCTGAGCAACATTTGCATAAAAGTATTTGAATTGACATGTAGAGCATGGATAGCTGTCACTAATTTAAATTTTTCTATCGCTACTAATGAATAAACCATTCTGCATTCATCTATGAATATTTTTGTGCTCATCATGCCAAGTAGCTTAATCATTCTAATTTTACTGATGTTGGCGGTTTTCAGACTTTCAATTTTTCAGTCTCTCTTAATCAAATAGTGAATTTCCCTTGTTTCCGTAATAATTCTAATCAACATGTTTCTTTACTTGATTTGTTTCTTACTTTTTCTTCTAGGCAAGCATCACAACTCTGTTCACTTTAGAATTGGAATCACACTGTAGTATCTATTGACATTTCTTCTGAGTCATCTATTAGAAAGGAACCTTCTATTCGCAAAACTTTTTTTGTTACAAGCGTACTGACAGGGGTTCATTTCGTGACTTTCTATCGAGAATTGTGCCACAGAGGTTTCTTTTCGGGTAAAAGCCGTTTTTGTACGTTCTCGGAAATACATATGCATTTCACTAACCATGGTTTTTGCTATCACCACTAAACTCGATCCCCACAAATCATGTAGACAATGTTATCCCTGCTATAGCGCTTAAATTGTGTTCGTGAAATAGCTCTTGTTCTCTCTAAAATTTATAATAAATGCTTTATTGTTTCTTGCTTGTTGGAAATCCTCTTTGAATTGGTTAAGCTTCTCACCTCGTATAATCTACTTTTAGATAAAAAATATGAGGTTTGCTTCTTTAGGTCAACTGTTGATGTGCAGATTATTGCTGAAATGGTATATCAAACTTTAAATAAGAATGTTAAAGTTCAGTCTGTTGGTTTGTCATGCTGGTCTTCTTAACAAATTGAAAAGTTACGGTATTTACAAAAGAATCTTCGAAGTGGTTCTATCTTTCTTATCAAATTGCGAAATGTAAATTGTTTTGAAAAACACACTTCTAGATCTTTTTTTTTTTACATTTATGCTGGTGTCTCTCATTGGACGCTGTTCCTAATTTTCACGAACAATCTTTCTTCTGTCATCATTTCTCGACTTAGTATCTAAACTGATGACATAAATTGGCAGCTGATCTAACAATCTGGAGAATGGAAGGACTTGTTAATTTTAAGGTTTCTAAAACGAAAAATGAAACTTTTGTCTGAGAGGATTTTCCATCAGCATTGCTGATGCCCACTTCCAGAAGAGTGACTTATTCTCGGTCTAACGTTTATCGTTGACATCAAGTAGAAAAAAATTACTGAATCAATTGCTAGGTCCGATGCTAAGAAAGTTTCTTCACTGTGTTGTGCTAGATAATTCTTTACTCCATAATCTATCTTACACGTTTATAAGTTTACCATTCGTCCATGCATTGCTGTCGCATATAGTCTGGTGCTTCTGCTAAGTATTCATATAAGTATAAGAAGAGTCTGCAATCCTATTGGTTCTGACTGGGCATCACGGCTTCAGTTACTTTCCCACTGCTATAACATAACTTCCCTGTGTCTTTCCTATAAATATTTTCATGGGAATTGTTCTAATGAACATTCCTCTATGGCACCTAAAAGTTATGAACTTAAGCGCAGTACTAGACCAGCAACAAGGTTCCATCATTTCACAGTTGGAATAGCAAAGTGTAAGCTCTAAGCTAACAGTTTCTTCACTTGAACTTCTCGGTTGTAGAACACTCCTCCGGCTTTTTACTTTCCCGTTAAATTTGATCTTCAGAAATTTGAGTATCAATCGTCAACGTCTGTCTTTTAATTCCTGTTCTTTTATTGTTCTCTCTCCATAATAATATCTTTTACTCACATTCTACAACACTCAGTATCCTCTTGCGTCATACTAGCTTTATTGTCTTTCTGAGGTGGGGGGGGGGGGGTGAAACGATTTAAAAAACAAAAATAAAAAACAGCATTGCTAAATCTGGCTATGTTTAAAAACCGGGTTAAAATCTGAATTTTGTTATTTTAGGCCTACATTGGTCTACTAATATATTTTAAAATTTATTAGCGTTGAGTTTAAAAATATAGCTAAATTCGCATGTAATTTAGCAACCATGTAAATAAGAGTTATCTGTAGGTTACCACACCAAACTAGTCTCCACATAAATCGGCCGCACACCAGGTTTGCTTATTTTGCACCAATAAATTGCAATATACACATGGAACAGCATCATTTTAATGATTCTTAGAAATCAGTAAGTAACCTCGTCCGAACTTCCAAGATCGGACAAATGACTAAACATAAGATATTTTTGGGTGCTGGTGGTATTGGAAAGATCAAACCAAAAATACCTCGACCCCAAATATTTTCACTTTTTAAAGAAAATTTGTTAATTTAGAACAGCATAAAATCTATTTCTCTGTAAAGCGGTTTACTCATGAAGGAGTTCTCTGTGTTCATAGCCAGTGAAGATTTTGTTTTTTTATAATTATGACAATAATGTTCCTTTAAAGTCGGGCCTGCGCATGATTTGTCGACGAAGAGATATTCTTTGATTTAATGTATAATTTAAACAAAGGGAAAAATTCTCATTTTTTAATTGAAAATGAACAAATACTAATAGTGTAGATAGAAGACTGGGGAAGACAATAAGGAAGAGAAAGAAGAGAAATAAGCTGAGCGTACAAGTTATGAGCTTTAATTTAAAAAAATGACAGTTAAATAAAGACAGAGTGACGAGGCATCAATTGAAGAAGAAGAAGAAGGAGAAGAAGAGAGAGAGAAAGAGAGAGAGAGAAAGAGAGCGAGAAAGACTGATGAGGCGTCAAATGAAATATAAAATAAATTTGAGGGGATTGTTAAAAAGGACAAAGATAGAACAAATTTGTGCAAAGAAGTGTTGAAAGGGAGATAATAAAATGTTATTTAGGATGAAAATACGAAGTTACCAGTTTATATATATATATATATATATATATATATATATATATATATATATAATCATTATTTTATTTTGAATCTTTGCCTTCCCTTTCGCAGTTTACATTCGCAATCTTTTTTTTTCGGAAAATTCTTTGTAGGAATTTTATCATTTTTCTTCAACTGAGACAGAAAAGAAACACGGAAAAAAGAAAAGAAAGATTAGAAGTTGTCAAAATGTAGAAGGATAAAGATATATAAAAGTTTGAAAGAAATGGATTGAAAAAGAATGATCAAAATAGAAGTTGATAAAAATTGACGAAGACAGATTAACAGATTCTGAGAAAGGTAAATAGATCAGCAAAAAGAAATCACGTAAGTAGGCATATTGGTAGACTTATTTATCTTTTCTATTTTCCTTTTCTTTCCTTGTCTTCTTAAATTAGCCTTTCTTCTAAATTCATGGACCTACCGTTCACCATTTTCCGACATGTCTTCCTTTTCCTACGCAATTTGTGAACTGATGGCGTCTTTGGTGTGATAAACCGTTGACAGGTGTCACGTCGACCATTTATGACGGTCGTAATCTTGTACTGTAATGATGAAACAATCACGTGACTTGTGTTTCTAATCATTTCTCAGCCAATTCTATAGGAAGCCCAATGAGCAGCATTGATTTAAATGTGTAGGCACTACCAAGATATGGCACCCCATCATTGTCTGATGACAATGACTATCTTTTAACAATAAGAAGAGACTGTAAGCTTAATAAGTTTTAACTTTAAAGAAATTGTTTTTGTCTTTGCTTAGAATCAGATTTCCGCTTTTAATTAGTGAAATTTAATAACAAAATCTAAATAGTAAATTTTAATAACATAGTTCGAATTGATGCCATACAATTCCGATCAATGCATTTCCTAGTTTTTATCAGGAAATAAATAGAGTTTTAATCGAATTTGATAGTGAATAATAAATTTACCGATACAAAATATATGTAATGTTGTTTCCAGTGACTTTTCCAGATTATCCTAGCGGTAGTTCGTCATTAATATCTTTAGAAAACACCTGAAGCCGAAACTTTCGTGCTACGTTCAAATATAAAAATGAAGCTTAAGAGAAATGCTATTAAACGTTTCTTCGCTATGTTATAAAAACTTACGTACCATCCATATGCAGTTTTATACCGAATAATTGACCACCAAGAAGGACTGATGACATTCTCTGATACTATATTAATTCAAGGATTAATATCTTAATTTATGAATTTAGGTTTGAACATTAAACAAAGAAAAAAAAAGACAAAAAATGATTTAAATTTCCAAATTGAATTTAATTTTATATTTCGCTCAATTATGTAGCATATTATTTGGAAATCTCACAAGCTTAATGATGGCGATGAAACTTTTAACTTGACCTTTAGGTTCAACTTAGAAATTTGTTAACTAATTCGTAGAATTTTTACTACAATCAACTATGAACCTTAACCTATTTTTGTTTTTGATTGATCTTTTTTATCAGGTTCAGTTTGTGATAATTTGACTGTCTTTTATTCTCGAATATTGAGTATATTAATATTTCAAGTTTATTGACAGTAGGAGATTTGGGGGTAATTTTTTTCCAAAACTACCGGTCCGCAAGCAGAATATATATAAAAAAAAGTTTCATTAGCTTTATTCAAATTTTGTAACCTATAGTGTATATGGTAATAAGCCTAAAAGACTTTATTCTTGCAAATGAACTTTTGTGTTCTCTATTTTCATATGCATTTAAAACTTTCATCTGCTGGTTGATAAACTTCGGTTGATATATATTTTTACAATATTCAACTGGAAAAGAGGACAACATTGGTTTAAGTGAGAAATACAAACTACTTTTACTCTAGGTCAACATATTTTACATACAATTAATCAGTGTAATTTGGAAATAAAAAAGTAACATACAATAAGATGACTGCTACTACACGATAATAAAAATGTGATTCGAATTAAAAGTTGTAGCAATATAATTGGCTTTCGTTTTGTAGTTTAGTTTTCTCGACTAAACTGGTGAAAGCGTGTTAAAGTCAGACTTACTTCCAGGATATGAGGTTCAAAATTATGTCTTTTTGGAGATGACTTCATTTTTTTCCGTGCACACTGCTTTAACAGTTGTCGAATGTATCGACTTACGAAGTTGTGATAAAAAGTGACAATAAAAAATGAAATAAAAACAAAAATTAATAACAATATATTTTTTAATTCAAAGACAAACGTGTAACAGCGAAGTCAAAAGAATAAAATTTGAAGTTCTTAATTCTAGAATTAAGTTTTAAATAAGTTTTTTAACTTTCGAACGTAAGTAATGTTTTCCTTTAACTATCAACTGAATTTGCTTA
>JBBBDQ010002507.1:777500-857500 GCA_037127315.1 Ascarosepion bandense
TACCCAGAACAATCGATAAGCGAGTGCTTACCAGTATCAAATAGGCGAAGTTGTGTATATTGTCACAGAATGGTGCAGAGAATAATTGCGCCGGAGTTTAAATTGACATCATTCGGTAGCCCATCAAAAAATAAACAGCCTCAGTTCCGACTTGATAATGATAGCGGCATGTATGAATAGTAACTTTGTATCTACGTGATTGACTGGAGTGCTACGAAACGATTAGCCATGAAAAATCCCTAAAGGAAAACGAAGTCAAAAAACGTTGAAGACAATCAATAAATGGCCAGACTTAGATGAATTGTACTTAAGGCTTCTGCCCATATTAGCTTCTTTACTGAAAAATGTGTACATTCACTGGTTTGCTTAGGGAGACAGCCTGTGAAAGATAATAACGTCAGTTCTCCCATTGTTAAAGACGAATAACTATGCTTATCCCAGAATAAGAATTCTGATTACAAGGTGTCCGCCTCTGAAGTTAGGCTCTTTGAAAGAAGGTTCATATTTACAAGTCGAACGGTCTCAGAATGTGGTTTGCATCCGGCATCCAGTTTCAAAAAATTACACAGAGATGCAGGTGCTAAGGTTGATGCGTCTGTTACATATGGATTCGAAGATTGTTGTCCTTAAAGTGTGTTTAATGAACATTAACAGATTTTCTCTTAAATTCAGATTTGATGGTTGCTGTTGCGGTTGCGGTTGCTCTTTTTATTTCAAAAGAAAAATAAAGCAATATTTTGCAGTATAATTTCTGTACAGCCACCATGTAAAGAAAATTTATTTACACTATTTACATTCGGCCTATTGTCCTCATTTTTGTTGTTATAATGCTGTTTCGGTTGTTATGTACACGGCATTCATCAGGTGTATACTGATTCGGGTAACCTACAGGGAAATCCAAACTGAACCCTTTCTTTAAGGTACAGGAGTAGTCCCACCGCCCATACCTACGGATATCTCGTCCAGTTCTTATTTTTAGTATTGCTCAGTAAGTGATCACGCTATTTCTACTGAGTCCAAATACACACAGGGATTGAACTCACAACTACTATATCCCCCAATTCATGAAACAACGCTTTAATCTATTAAATTGTCTAGTAAAACAATTTAGATATATATTAATTGTCTAGTAGGGCATTTAGATAATATATTATCTAAATGACAATTTAGATAATATATTAATCTATTATAATATATTATCTAAATGATAATATATTATCTAAATGACAATTTAGATAGTATATTAATTGTCTAGTAGGTCAATTTAGACATAATTGTTCTACGAACAAACTTTGTTTATATGAATTTGGGAGAAGTTTCTATCAGACAACAACAAAAAGATCATTTTATGATCTTTTCACCATGTTAACATTCTCTGCGATCGGCCTTAATCTGTGTTGGCTGAAAGTAGCCACAGGTAAGAGAGAAAGAGAAAGAGAGGGAGCGAGGGAGGGAGGGAGCGGGAGACATGATCAATATGGAAATTAACTAAACTAAAAATTTCGAGTTTCTTTTTGTGAACTATTATGTTAGGTTACATTGTTACTAAACATATTCAAGATTAGAAAGCACTAGCTGTACATACATTTTACCGTTGTTGGCTCGATTTGGGATTTCATTAGCGATCCACGAGTTGCTCGTATGTGTGTGACAATGTGCCATCTTGTCTGCAGCACAAGAAATGATGTTTTTCACACATCTAGCAGTGTCTAATGGAATATGCACTTGAACAGAAACTTTGTGAAAGAATCCTTTTTGATCTTTTGCATTGAACAACTGCATAAAATTACAATCGAACCCGATAGGAAACGACCGAATCATGTTGATTTTAGCATAATGCAGATGTAGGCAGCAAAAACGGCGTATATGAAACGCACCAGGCTAACGTGTTTATTCTATTGGCTACGTGTTGTGAAGAAGCAAAGTTTCACTTAGAGCCACTCCCTGGTTAAGAGTAGTGACTCTTTTTATAATGAATGCAGTATTCAATTCCACTTTTAGAAGATACTTAGTTCTATCTATCTATCTATCTATCTATCTATCTATCTATCTATCTATCTATCTGTCTACAGTGTGGACATAAATATCAGCACTACCTGGTTGCTCTAATTTTCTCACATTAATCGATGATTAAAACTGTTGATTTCTATGCCCAAATTGTTTATATCTACACACTATCCTTGATAATGATTAAGTTTCTATCATAAATATACCAAATTTCAACTATATATATGGGAGAGAATGGTAGACCTGTAAAGAGGAAGAGAAAATGCCAAAGATTTTGTCCAATAAATGTAAAATATTATTTAGATAATAATAGAGAGCCAGAAGGATATTATCCAGAGCATTATAAAAGATTGAGAGGAAAACTCAACACATATTATTATTTTTTTCAATGGCCTGAACGAGACAATGTAAGTAAATTTACACCGTCAAAATATCCATTGATTTATAACCGTCTAAATAAGCGTTGAGCTGTTCTCTCAAAATTATATATATATATATATATATATATATATATATATATATATATAGATAGATAGATAGAGAGAGAGAGAGAGAGATTGCATAAGTTATGGATGTTTTTAACAGATGCAGTTCCCAGAATTACGTGCGTATAAGCTTAGATGGTAACATATCTATAGGAAAGTACTGCAGGCAAGCTTGAAATTCAGTGTATGTCATTTCGCCGAAGTGTAAAGAACTTTGTTTTTCATAGCTTTAAACATGTCGGATTTCGTAACAAAAAATATATTTGTGAGGAATTTTCCTGCACTACTTTATTCAAAGGAAATCTTCAGCTGAATCGAGCAGAAGTCTTGTTGAAACTTACGGCGACCTTGCTCTGTCGGAAACAACATGCAGAGATTGGTTCAGACGCTTAAAAATAATGATTTTGATGTTGAAGATAAAGAACGCTCTGGCGCATTGAAAACGTTTGAAGATGAAGAATTGGAGGCACTAAAGACTCATGTCAGGCGTAAGTTGAACTTGCAGAATCATTAGAAGTTTATCCCACAGCAGTTCCAAAATGTTTGAAAGCATTAGAAATGATTCAAAAGTAAAGACATTGGGTGCCGTACGAGTTAAAGCCGAGAGACGTCGAATGGCGTTTTGTCATTTGTGAACACCTTGCACCATATCGTAAAGTGGATACACTACGATAACCCTAAACATAGAGGATCGTGGGGTAAGCCTGACCATGCATCAAAATCAGCGGCAAAGCCGCATATCCATAGTTCGAATTTCTGCACTGCATTTAGTGGGATCAGCTGGGTGTAGTCTATTATGAGCTGCTCAAACCGACTGAAACCATCACGGGAGATCGCTATCAACTCTCTTTGATGCGTTTGAGTGGAGTGTTGAAGAAAAAAACAGCCGCTATACACGCAAAGACATGACAAAGTTATCTTGGAACATGACAACAGTAGGCCACATGTTGCAAAATGGGTGAAACCTACTTGGAAATGCTTAAATGGGAAGCCGTATTCAACAGATATTGTCTCGTCCAATTATTACTTGTTCTGATCGATGACATATGGCAAGACCCTCATTCTTATGAAGATGCCAAAAAAAGAAAAAAAAAAGTCGACACGTGGTTAGCCTCAAAAGATGTGTTATTTTTTCTGGCGTTGAATTCAAATGCTGCCAGAAAGATGGGAAAAAGTAGTGGCTAGCAATAGGCAATACGTTCAGTGAGATGTTGCTAACTAATTTTTGTATATAAAACATTACTCATATATATATATATATATATATATATATATATATATATATATATATGTGTGTGTGTGTGTGTGTGTTTATGTTCAGAAACAGAAAGATTGAAACCAATGTTGCCTAATCAACTGACTACCAAATAAAACTATTTAAAACTTCTATATTATATATGTATTGAGCACTTTTAAATACAACTGTACTGTATACTATTGTAATTTAATTCTAACCAATAACTGGTTAATACTAATAATTATATATATATATATATATATATATATATATATATGAACCTGGATTGAAAGAACAAATTTTGAAACACCTCTTTGATCTTATTTTAAGAAAATTCGTGCTTGGCATCAAGAACAGTATCAAAATGTCGTAGGCTTTTTAAACATAGCTTGACAAGGAAAGTTGGTTCCTATATCAGTCAGTTAAGTGCCATACGTGATACACGCTTGGGCGATCATGTCTCGAAAGAGACATGACTGACTGGGCAGAAGATTATCCCGCAGTAGGTTGCCATTGCTTTCTGCGGTAGACTGGTTGCCGACCAAGGCTATAGAACCCAATCTGTCCTGCTATTTAACCCATAACTGGAAGGAAGACACGGATTAATACCTTTCCCAAGGGTATTTGCGCGTAAGTGAAAGCAAGGAATTCAACTGGAATTCGAACTCGGCTCCCCGATTTCTCGTTCCGAGCCGATATCCACTGCGCCACAAGTTCCTATATAATCTCTTCTAATTTGTCTTTATTTTGTCACTCACTCTTCTATCAGAATTTCATCTACATAGAAAGTTGTACATTTTTACCAATATTTTTAAAGTTATTAATATCTGTAAGAACACATCATGGTTTGTGTTGAATGGTAAACACGCTGCTTAAGTTGAATTATTTTGGTTTGTTTGAAATGATAAGCCGATGATTCTCTTGTCGGCCTTTCTGGAACCATAGCAAATTGACACATTACGTATACAGAGACAGAATAGATTACACAGCAAACACATTTACACATTTTAACATGCTATTATAGAGAAATTTAAAGACATTTTCAATAAACATACGGATTTCTATTGTTGATCAAGTTTAACCGCGTCTTCTGAGCTGAGGTATTTTTCTGGTCAACACCAATCTGTGCTTCTGTTTAGAATCATCGTCCGTAGCCGATCTAACCATGAAATATTTATATAATTAAATTGGCATTGAACTAAATAAAATGATATGGTTGAAATTTTAAGAGGAATTGCTCTTTGGTGTACTTCAGCGAAGATTGAGAAGGCATTATCAAAGTGATATTAGAGTGTACTTTCAGACGAGCATGCTCCTAGCTGCATATATTAATTAAATCTTGTATTTTAAAATCTGCATTTAATTAGCAGCTGTTTAATTAATTGATGTTTTATATGTGCTTGACATAAGTAATATAAACCCTGGCTCGGAAGAAAAAAAAAAAAAATTTCTCGGAAGAAAAAAAAAATATATATATATCAAGAAAGGTTGGAAGAAAAAGATTGTTATATAGTTTTTTAAAAGAATCAGCTACTAGACTTTTGCACATTTTTTCTTCCGAGCCAGGGTTTATATTATATATATATATATATATATATATATATATATATATATATATATACGAAGGGAGACTGGAAAGTTCTCAGTCTGACTTTCTTCCAAAAATCTAATGTTTGGTCAGATTTAGATTGAGAAGGGGGTCGACCTGAAATTTTTCATTATCCACTGTAGATATAATTTAAGAGTTTTTTTTATCGTCTTTGCTGAGAAAAGTGTAAATCCACTACTAGGCATTTAACATTATGCTACAAAATTAAAAATAAATATGACTTTAAGATTCATATTAATTTTAAATTTTGTAGCTTATTTTTTTCAGTTTTTATATAATCTATTTTGTTTATGATTTTAATCAAGTAAATGTATTTTTGTGACAAACATATACATTTCAGTGTAAAATTAGTGTAACAGTGTATATTCGCAATACAGTATATGTCATAACATATTTTTTTTAATCGCATCACCCCGAGCAAGGCGGCAATGCCACTGATGTGCAGGGGGCTACGTAATAGTGAAAAGATTGGAAAAGAGAAAGCCGGAAATCACATCCTAAACAGGGAACAAGGGATGAGCCTCTTAACCTGTTCAATAGACGTGGGTGGAGTGTGAACTGGGCGATAGATAGATCTATCTATATGGTCTTGTGTTAGAAATAATCATACAGGATGAACGAGTCGACAGCTAATATATATATATATATATATATATATATATATATATATATATATGAGTGTGTGTGTGTGTGTGTAAAAAATTCAGATCATATCTGTAAAAGGACAATATGAATAAAGAAAAAGGAAACTGGTCTTTGCCGACGCGTTAAATGTATATATATATAAGCTTATCAGATCCGACGACCAAGAGACCAGAAAATATATATATATATATATATATATGGAAAATTCCGAATATTTACGAAATGGTTTAACATTCGATATATCGGAATTATTTGTTTGAACATTATTTTTAATTGATACTCGTATTTGAGTAGATATTCTGTTTTTAATCAAACAGTATATTTATTTTTACCGGTCTGATTATTTACGATAGGCATTGTTATGAAAATGTGTGATAACAGAACCATATATTTAAATGCAATGTAATGTGTTATGACCAGATTTAAATATAATTTTATTTCGTGTGGGTTGTTTGGATTTAATGTAGGTGTAGGCTGTTTGGATTTAATGTAGATGGCCTCCAATATCTGAAGTTTTTTTTTACTGTGTGTATGAGCGAGTATTATTGCATTGTTGATATTTAACAGTATATTAAACTCATTATATATTATAAAAAATTCAAAACAATTGATCTCATAGTCTGTAATAACCCTACAAGCACTAAGCTAAATTCTCTACATGCCCGTTCAGAGATTGTATCTCTGGTACTAATAATAAACTCAGTACACATATTGGTTTTACTACAACCACGCTCTCCCGTAGACTTACATGTCACCTTTCTGATCAGAGTACAATTAAACAACATTTCTCAGAAAAACATAAACATGTATGCAATATCAGACAGATTTTAGTCAACAATACAATAATCCTTACTCATACACACAATAAAAAGAACCTTCATATATTGGAGGCCATGTACATTAAATCCAAACAACCCACAGCTAATAAAATCACGTTTAAATCTGGTCATAACACATTACATTGCATTTGAATACATGGTTCTGTTGTCATTTAGCGCTATCATGCGGTGTGACGTCATAGAACCGCATTGCAAATTTGCGAACTGCGTTTGTTATTTTTGGTAACTATTGCCATTGCCTAGCAGAGATTTGTGTCAACACAAAATAAAATCGTCGCTTATGGTGGATGTTATTGTGTTACCGTCTTAATAACCTCTCTGAAGATGGCTCATATGGGCCGAAAGCTTAGAACCAAATTAATAAAAAATTATCCGAGTGTTGGAGAATTTTTGTCTTTATTTTCAACTGAAATTAAAGCCAAAATACGACATTTAGAACGGCTCATGATTAAACATAATTGACATTCATTGTCTCTTATATTAACAGTATATGTTTTTATAAAATTATTTGCTGCCTCGATACAATATATATATACACTAGAGAGAGAGAGAGAGAGAGAGAGAGAGAGAGAGAGAGAGAGAAATGGGTAGATAGATACGCTAGCACAGTAGACATAAGGTGCGTATGCTAGCTGATAATGTTCTTTCTATCTCGCCTCCATTTTCTAAATATATTGTATGTGCGCCCGTGTGTATCGAGTCATCGTATAAAAAATATACCAATTTTCTTTAGCGTAAACAGTAAGCATTCTCTTTAAGCTAACTCGCGTAAAGAAGAAAAAAATGGATAAAACCCTTATAAAATGAAGATATATCTCTCCACACACACGCACAAATACATCTATCTATCTATCTATCTATCTATCTATCTATCTATCTATCTATCTATCTATCTATCTATAAAGAAGGAATGATAGAGAGAAAGACAACTGTTTATGTTTTTCATAACTCTACAGCCCCTATATTTTTGGTTCCTGGAAAATTGAAACAAAAATTATATGTGACAGCGGAAACAACATCCAGTTATTTGATTAAAAAATCAATGCAGGTGACATTTCATCAACTATTCAGAAAGCAAATATTTAATTGGTATTTTGAACAACTGTTTATATGCCTAACCATAATAATTATCGTAATATTTGCTATGTACGTCGATATTTTGTTATTTTTGTTATTTTTCCCATTTTAATTTTCTTTTAGTTATTTTGAAGACGGAAGGATTGGGAATGGTTGTATCCCCCCACAATTTCTAATGGCCTATATTAAACACACACACACACACACACACACACACACACACACACACACACACACACACACACACACACACACACACACACAAAAAAAAACAAAAACAAAAAACATACGCTTTCTCCGTTTTTCAATTCCATGCTCAGCAAAGCAAGACAAAGGCTGTTCGCCGAACAAAATTATACTTTCTTATTAATATAAGAAAGTATAATTTTGTATTTTAAATTATCTTTAATTGGTTATTTCATTTATTTATTACGTCACCCTTTCCTGCGTTCTTTCTTTTATCTCTTGCACAATTTCTTTCAGTCCTTTTGAATAGATTTAATACTTGTTTTACTTTCTGACATCTTTTTTCTGTTTCTTTCTTTCTCTCGAAATTTAATTTCCCTCCTTTTTTAAATCTTTCTTTCATTTGCCAGTTCTTTTTTTTTTATCTTATCCAGATTTCTTTCTTTATTTTGAGTTCTTTCTTCCAAGAAAAGTCTCTCAATCAATCTTTCCCTCAACTGGTTATTTTTTCTTCGGCCAATAAGTTATTTTCTTCATTTCTCTTATGATTTCATGGCATATATTAATTTGTAATCTCTTTTGTTCTTTTTAGGCTTTTGTTTTATCTATCCTTACTTATATAATGATATAGCTACTGCGTCACTATTCCCATGAGAAATATTCAGATTATTATTAATTCCACCAGTTGTATAACTTGGATATGCCATGCTACATCAAAAGAGTCGATCTACCCTCATTTATCGCACATTTCAAATGTAGAGAAATTTACAACCAGACATTTTTCTCGAGAACTGTGGAACACACCCCTAGACCTCAGTGTAAATACTTCTCTGTACACTACATTTTTAACCTCTTAAAGTTACTTCTTATCCTACTAATCTTCACTACTTACTATTTCTTCTTTTATTCATATTACACACCTCATTCATTATCATCGTTTCTAACAATAATCCTCTACCTTGAGGAACTTTAAGCCTTGGATAAACAAAACAAAAAAAAAGTAAAGAAAAAAGGACAAAACTCAAAGATCTCTCCACCTTTTAAAAATATTCTTTCTATTCTTTATTTTACTTCTTTCTTTCTTTTCATTTTCTGCTTTGTATTCAGTCATTGGTTTTTCTCTTCTCTTTTCAGCTAAAACCATATATTATTCTTCTCATGTTTTTCTTTTTTTTTTGTTTTGAATTCTTTTACGACATAACTTTTTCCAAATCCTTTCATTTATTTTCCTTATTTTCCTTTTTCTTTCTTTTCATTTTATTTTGCTTTGTATTCATTCATTGTTTTTTTTTCTTCTATTTTCAACTAAAACCATTTATTATTTTTTTATTATGATTTTCGTCGATTTTTGACTTTTGACTTCTTTTATTATATAACTTTTTCCAAATTCTTTCAGTTATTTTCATTACTTTTTTCATGACTACCTTTCTTCGTTTATTTACTTTTTTTATCTTCTTCTTTACTTTTTTTATCTTCTTTTTTCACTCTCTTTTGAAAATTTTTCTTTTCATCCTCTTCAAATTCTTTACTTGCTTTTACTTTAGTCTTATCTTATACTTACTTCACAATAGGAACTTTTCACAGTAGCGAATTACCGTAAACGAAAACACGAATCACGAAAATTGAATGCCACCCACTAATTTATACCTTTTTACATCCATCACAATAAATATGTTAACTCATCATATTCCCAAACTGACCGGCATTTTTTCGTAAAACTTATAATAATAATAATAAGATGAAGAATATAAATAAGAAGATAGCCAGATATAAAGCAGTTAATAAATTGCAATAGAAACTTATGTAAAAAGATTAGGAAGTCTGTGAAAAGGGCGACGAAAAAAGAAAAAAATCACGTGAAACAGTTCTGTGCACTGATTGGATGGGCATCATGCAACGCCATTTCGTTTGGACTGAATACAAACGATTAAGTCTCCCTACTCGTTTCAATACACATTATTTCCACGTATAGATTGACATTCTTAAAGTCTTATAAATAAAATGTATATAGATACATATACATGATAAAAATATAGTTTTAAGGTATGCTATATTTATGGGTAAAAGTGCTCAGTATCAAAGATAAAGCGTATGTAAATATAAAAATCATCGAATAGCTAAGAAAATATATATATATAGGAGTGACTGAGGGATTTTGGAAACAGAAGCTACGCACACAAAACATACTTTGCAAATAGTAAATACGCGAACAGAACAATTTTTTCTAAAAATATATAGGAAATTAGAAACAAAACCAAATTAAACAAAAAATATGGAATACATGGAATCAACTTACAACAATAAAGCTAAAAAAAGTAAAAAACACAGCCCGGTAAAGAAATTGCTATAATCACCTTCCTAGATCAACACAAATTACTAAATAATTTGTCTCAAAAATGCAAACACGAAACAAATGTTTTCTACGTTACTTAAAAGTCGAAAACAAAAATGAATACCTTGTAAAAGACCACCATGAAAAATGCAAATATATGCACTATATATAACGAATATAATGTAATATACTTAGACAAAGCCAAAACTTTAAACTAAACAAATAAGAAAACCCCGGAAAAAGTCGAGATAAATAAATAAATAAATGATCAATAAAAAATAAATTAGTAAGAGGTTAGCAAACAACACTATAAAATAACTACATTCTTATTCCACAATTATTTATACTCAATAATTTCTAAAATAATTTGAAACATAGCCGTCACCGGCTACCCAATAACTGTTAGGATAATAGACCTTTCTACCCATAATACACAATTAAGCAGTATATATAAATAGTCGAACCAAAATACAATACACGTGGCATGTAGTTTCCGTTCAAGCATGAAACAGTGTTTATTTATATATATGTGTTTGTGTATGTGTGTGTGTTTGCGTGTGCAAACTTTATTTCCCCATTTATTACTGGCACATATATATATATATATATATGAATAGATTGTCGTCTAAATTACGCAAAAAATGAAAATAACACTGACATCTCATTTCAATATATATTTACCAAAACGTACACAAAAATATCTTTAAATACTAAAAAGTAAATTTATTCAATAAAATCGCCATTGGCTTCTGCCACAGCCTCTAGACGACCTTGGAATCTCCTGCATTTCTTCTGGTTTGTCTCCTTGTTTAAGTTGGTGAATGGTGAATCCTGGCCTTCAGTTCATCTTTAATATTACAAGAAGTTTTATTGGTCTTTTGCTTAACTGTATTTCACACATAATAATAAAGAAGGGTTGCAGTCTGGAGAGTTAGTGGGCCACATGTAAGGGTTGATGTGGTTGCAGAAATTGCCTGACAGTCATCACTGGGTCCCTGCTTGTATGGTACGGTGAATAGCTCTGTTACCCGGCAGAGGGTATTTCAGCAGCCACCCTCTTGATCCAGAGCATCACTACCTCCTCAAGGCACTTTATTTAGTAGTAGATTGTAGTTTATACATGTTCTAAAGTATGTATAAGTTATATATATATATATATATATATATATATATATATATATATATATATATATATATATATATATATCCGAGTGAATAAGGAACGAAGAAAAATTTGCAACGTCCAAAACATTAATTTAAAACAGTCCTCCATATATAATATAGAGCTGTGAATATTTATTATAAATTATATTTTAGAACATGTAAATTTTTTAAAATTTTCTATTTTATTTTATTCTTTTATTTCTTTTTATATATATCCACTAAAAATTGTACATTTTGTTTTGTTAGCGATAAGGGAATAAGTCTTCTAAATTTTCCGTTAGAATTTTGAAGAAAATGGTGTAGGTAGGGGATATAGTTGATTCATGAAAGTGTGTTTTATGATCCCTGACTAGCCTTTATTCTTTGGATTTATTAGATGGGGAGAATAAGGATGTGGAAAGAGTGGTATATATATATATATATATATATATATATTCTTTTTTTAATCATATCACCCCGAGCAAGGCGGTAACACCACTGATGTGCAGGGGGCTACATAAGAGTGAAAAGATTGGAAAAGAGAAAGCCGAAAACCACATCCTAAACAGGGAACAAGGGATGGGCCTCTACACCTGTTCAATAGACATGGGTGGAGTGTGAACCGGGCGATAGTTTAGTCTATCTACTCCAATTGAAAAAAAAAAGAAGAAAAGTGAAAAGATTGGAAAAGAGAAAGCCGGAAACCACATCCTTAACAAGGAACAAGGGATGAGCCTCTACACCTGTTCAATAGACGAAACGAAACAGATCTGTCTGCGGATGACTATATATATATATATATATATATATATATATATATATATATATATATATGTATTGATGTATGCCGGCGTTTACAGGGTACCGTATGTGCAGGTTAAGGTGGAGTTTGTATTCGGATAAAATTTTCAAACACTTCAGCCATTTTCTGATATAGTAACACTCATTCGAGTGCAATGTTTCTGTCTGAGCTTTAAATGTTGATTCATGCTGCTAAGGTCATGATAAACGAATCCAGTGCAAGTAACTCTCTTGCTACGGAATCATTCCTTTTATTTAATTAGAGCCACATGAGCGGAATAAGTTTCGTGAGTCTTCGCCTGTTTAGATAGTAATTTCAGATAAATGATGCGTATGCTCGGCATGGCGATTCATTCATTTCTCTATGTTGTCAACAATTTTAAAATTTTTACACCTATGGACTATGTTCAGGACAGTCAAAATCCTCGATTAGATTGACGTTTTGTAACAACAGTGGCAAAAAATGTTACACCGAGGGACGAAACATGGATAATTGAGAATAGTTTAATTGTAACAGGGCTACATGCACGAGTGCATCTAGAAAACTTGTATTTATGCCACAAAACAGTCGTGTACATTTCCGGTGGTGTCACAATAGGCTTACCTGGGAGATCGATTAGAGTTTTTAGTGCTGAGTAATGAAAGCTAATTATGCTTTGTTGCAAGTTATGATCATTTGCATACACGATGTAGAAAGGTGGAGCGTCATATTTTTCAAAATGTATTCGTCGATGACACAAAAGCACTGGCATCATTGTATGGGGTGCCATGAGTTAAAACTCTCACATGCCTTTGTTTTTTGCGGAAAGAATATTGAACAATGCCAAGTATATCGTTCATACTGTCAGCTGCCATTCCTTCAACAGGAAATCAAAGCATTGTTCAGGAGGATGATGTTATACTCTGCCTCAAATTAGATCCCTTTAAATTAGATCACTCTACATGTCGGTCAGATGTGAAAACTAAGAAAGCAAAACCAGCAATAAAAAACGTATTCTGCGCTGGAGAATCACGCCTGGTTTACAAAACAAATCACTTGAAAAATATAAAATACCATATGAGCCAATTAAGAACTTTGTCTCCAAAGAAAAACATGAGTTCATGAGTCACTGCATTTGCTTTTAAGCACATCACTCATAACCACTGCAACAGAATCGCAGTTAACGGGCAAGCTTCAACTATTCCGTCAGCAACAAGCTTTCAATATCACAAATTATGATCTCGATCAACCGACCCGACATACACATCAACTACAGTCCCTACCAACTGTACACTTCATCCAAATCGCTTCCATTCACATCCCCTGTATTGGCAATACAATACGTTCGCTTATCCGAACTACAATTCTTACTGGACGGCGTCAATTAGTAAAAGAGGCGTGAAATAACGTATTGCAGGATGATATCGCCATCTGTAGGATCGTATGCATGCAACAATTGTTACTTGTATTACTAAACAAAGATAATACACAGTATGTTTATATGGAATCTGAGTACTTAATACTTCTCTTACTTTGAAACATGTGCACGCATTAATTTCTATATGTAATCAATTATTGTTATCCAGCTCTTGATTGATCCCAAATATAATTTGTTTTGACCATTTAAGTCATGTACTTTTGCTTATGTATTACAAAGCCCTTGCAGTTGGCGCTTATTTTTGTCCCTGCAGTTACATTCTTTATTAGTGATCTTGTTTTTTGACATTGCTATTTAAATTTCTGGCGTTTTGTTTCTTTATGAAACTTTCTAAATTACTAGTACAGCTATAACTTAGCTTGATTGTATTCCTATTTAAAATTATGTTTAGTTCTGAGCTTTTTGGGAAGTGTTTATCTATCAGTTTAAAAAATATTTGTCCTATTTTGTTCTTTTCCTCTAATATATTTGGGATCAACCAAAGACACCTTTAAGACCAGGTGGTTCAATCAGAAAATAAAAAATAGAAAACTTAAAAAATTGTACAAAATTGGCTAGCCACGTGTAGAAATTGAAATTAAAATATGGAAAAGACCCAGACATAACGTGGAGTATAATAAAAAACAGCCAAGCCTTACAACGGTGGCAAAATATGTAGACTGTGCCAGGAAGAAAATTTAGCGATTATGCTATTCCCAAACAAAAATGAATTATTGAATGAAAGAACAGAAATTATGACTAAGTGTAACCATACCAAAAGTACCCATGGATGAAAACGTTATAATTTCTTGTAATTTAAAAAATTACGCGTTCAAACATTCCCCATTACGTGAACGTGCAAACAAATCACCGTTACGTGAGCGTTCTAAAAAAAAAAAACAAAAAAAAAGAAAAGAAAGATAAACGGTAAAATCAGTTTTTACAAATCGCCTGAAGACACCACTCATGGTAGAAACCAAGGTCGCGTTTACACATGAAGAATATTCAAAAGTTCTACAATATAATTGTATTGAACACTTTTTTATACAACTATGTACTAGTCTAATTCTATTTTGACCAAAATTTAAGTAATTAAACAATATATATATATATATATATATATATATATATATATATATATATATATATATAAGACGGCAGATCTTTATTATTTTAGCTGTTGGCAGGTAAAGCTTTACCCTTGATTGTGCTGGATGCTTTTTAAGCATTTTTCAAGTGGGACGTTAGTGTAAAGGGGTTTTATATCTAGACTAGCCATGAACTCAGTCATGTTCATTTCTCTTAGTTTTTAACTAGGCTGAGTCTTTATATTCTTTCAAGGAGAGGAGGTCGTCATTTTGGGTTTTTGGGGTGTTGCATATTCTTGAAATAAACAGAGAGAGAGAGAGAGAGAGAGAGAGAGAGAGAGAGAGAGCTCCCTCTGTCCTGCAGTTTTGCTCAAAGGCTATATCAATACAACTTACTGTATAAAAACATGGCGGTTGTACCTTTACTGTCTTTAGGAAAGAAAGAGTAAAACGACTCACCCGCAAAAAACAAAAAAACAAAAAGAAAACACACACACACACACACACACAAAACAAAACTAAAAAACAAATTAGCAGGCAATGAAAAAAAATTCGCTGTATAATAGCATTGTTATATTTTAATCATTCGAAGCCTTAACGGCCATAAAATGTATAACAAGAATACAATAATCAGCGAAATGTATATGTGCATAAATAATATATTTTATTCGTATCTGTGCCCGTGGATAATAGCATTTTGAACATACTATGATGACTAAGTATGTCAGAAGTAATTTTGTTTTGCATTCAGCGTCATAATTTAAAGAAATATAAAATAATGAAATGTTTTTGAATAGGAATTTCGTGGTAAAAAAAAAAAAATCTACGATTAAGATTTTTCAGTTTATGGACAAGCAAAAAATACAACAACTGTTTTTTCTACATTAGTCTTCGCCTGCTATTTGTATTGTGAAATAAACAGTTAAAGAGTCGATATTCTATAAAGACATTTTTGAACGTTGAATTTTATAAAATGTATTTATTTAAATGTCAAAGGCACATTACAAAAGCATTTTGTATTAACATATCAGCTCTTTATTTAGTGTATTTCATCCTTTTAATGAACACGAGCAATACGAACAGCCATCCATGTAGACAGATCAATTCTTCTTTTTTAGGTTCCGTGCCTTTTCAGGACGTAGGCGATCATGGCCTTCCACTTGCACCTTTTCGTTGTCGCTCTTAACACTTTCCCCCTTGGTATCTCTCCCAGACCCCCTCCGCCATCCTCTTACTCAAGCTCATCAAGTAGATATTGCGCTGTTTTACCCTGTGTCACTCTTTATCCGTTCTGTGAGTGTTAGATTTTCTAAACCCTCCTTCCTCGTTATGTGTCCCAGAAAACTCAGCTGTCTCATCCTGATGCTAAACACAATTTCTTTTCGTTTGCATTCTCTCCAAAACCTTGCTTACATGTTCAGTCTATGGTATCATCCGCATCCTTCTGTAGAACCATATTTCTATTGCTTCGAGTCTCTCTTTCATCTTTGAGGAGATCGTCCAGCATTCGCTGCCATATAGGAGGACAGGTATCGTATACAAATCTAGTACTGTTTTCTTTATTTTCAACGAAATTTTCCCCTTCAGAACAATACTTTTCTTCTTCAGGTGATATTGTAAAATAAATGGTAAAAATTATTTAGAAAATGTAAGATGAATTCATGGTTATTTAGAAAATTAAGGAGTGGTAGTTGGAGAATATGCTTGTAGGTATGTCAATATTGTTCAATCAAAAATGAGAATTAGGTTGAACTATGAAGGTGAATATTTGGGTTGCGAAATTTACAATGTTAAGCTCTATTTTGCATTGAGCACTCTTTATGAAGGTAAATGTATGAACAGTGGGTTTTAATATGCTATCGAACGAACAGCCATAGAGGCAGTTCGTAAAATTATTTAGGATTAAACAGGAAGTAGGGTAAACTCTAGAGGACCTTGAAGATAGGATGGCGGGATTAGTGGGCTAAGAGTAGCAAATGATGAGCCCCCATTGCAAGCACTCATGTCAAGATTGGAGATAAATAGGGATAGCCAACAGCGAAATAAAAATAAGGGGAGGTTGAGGAATAGGGGCAGAGCCCAGACATTTCAGCTGTTTAGGGAGGGACCGGACCTTAGTGGATACTGGTGCTTCGGTCTCCCTAATAAATTCTTAGGTGTTTAGGCAGCTGGGGTTATGTAGAAAACTTCAATCAGTGGATTTATTAATTAGCCAGGCAGATAGTAGTCAGATGAAAATAGAGGGTATGACATGGCTGCCATTCAAATAGGCAAATTGGATTATGCATAACGTGTCAATCGCAAAGTAGAGATAATACGGTCGTTCGGGTGAGGAAGACAGATATTCCAAATTACCCATTTCAGAAGGTGAGCATGGATAGGGCTCTATGAAGAAATTCCTCGTGAAAATTTGTATATAGTAAGGATTGTGGAATGGCTGACGAATTGACCAGAAGCTTTCGCGATATCTGATAAAAAAGCACAAACTGTATCAAATATAATACTTTAGGAGATATTTCCTAGATATGGCGCCCCTGCGCAGTTGGTCACTGACAATGGACCGGAGAATGTAAATCAGATTATGTAAGAGACTCTGAGAAAATTAAATACTATACACATACCATCCCCAAAGCAATGCGAAAGTTGAAAGATTTCACCGAACTTTAGCCGATGTACTAGCGAAGTTGGCAGGAGATAATAAGAACAGCTGGGATGAATATTTCACTCAGGCGCTGGCTGCCGAGATATTTTTTATGAACGAAACCGCGAAATTTTCCCCTTATTATATGCTATTTGGCAGAGATGTGGTCTTATCGACCACTATTGCTAAGGCCCAGAAGGAAATATCTGGGAGACGATCTTGGAGCATCAACATAAGGTTTTTACTCAGGTGAAAGGAAAAATCAAGAGAGCTTAGAAGAGGCGTAATGACAATAAATAAAAACGAGAAGGAAATTAACTTTCAAATGGGTGATCCAATATATTACAAAGTACATCTGAGGGAAGGTAAACTGGATCGGAGATGAATTTCTTTTTAAAGAATAGTGGAACAGACGAGATCTGTTACATAATTTGGGATCAAGTAACAGAAAAAGTAAAACGAGTGCATGCTAATGATATAAAATTAGCGAAGTTAGATGAATGGGAAAGAACTAAGGAGAAGAGTGCAAAAAGAGGAATGAGGGGGACAACCTTGGTTGAACGCGAATAATTAAAGACTTATAGCGAAGAAGAAGAGGATGAAATTATGATTACCCCAGAGAGTTTGTAGAGAACAAAGGGCATTGACAATCGTGGAGTTAGATTCCTTGAGAAAAGTAATGAATCTGATGATACACTGAAGATGAATAGTGAAGGGTCGGATAGTTGGGAAGAAGAGGATGAGATTCTGTTAGCGCAGTTGAAAGAACGGTGAGAAACCAAAAGAACATCCAAGGAAGTAGAATTACCTATAAAGTTACGACTGAGAGGGGCACTAAGAACTAAAGCCCGGGAATAGAAAAAATAAGATAATTAGTAAGATGTATGCAGAAGAGCTCGAGAGGTGGGCCGGTTGTCGGTGTTAACGACTGCGTGGAAGGGCCCCCAAGCATACGTGACGCCACTAGCTGTGAACCGAATCACTTTTACAGGTAATTACGCAATTGAATATCTATAATAAAAGCGACAGAAAGGAATGTAGGAGTACAAGTAAACACTCATCTTTATCTCCTTGCAGATATGGACAAGAGAGTACCACTGACGGCGCTGATGCTGATTTTGCCTGGGAACGTAGCGAAAATACTGCATTTAAACAAGTCAATGAGGTGGTTATGTCTGGGTCAAAATGGTTGATAAACCAAGTGATAGCCATACAAAGAGTTATTGGCTCTTTTAAAAATTGAAGTAGCGAAGCTCGATAAGGCTAGCTCAGGATTACCTACAGAAGGAAGAATACCACCGTATAATGTATCCTTTGGCACAAGAATCCCTGACACTTGATAAACAATGGAAAGATATGAGTCTATACCCGAAGATGATAGAGTTATTGCAAACTAGAAGAAAAAAAGCCGTACTGCCTATGAGTGTGCTATTCGGAACAGTGTCAATTGACGATGTAAAAGTGATTAGAGTGAAATTAGAAAGTGTGGAAAAGAACCAACGAGTGGTATCTCAATTAGCAAGAGAGAGTATATCCATTCTTAACGTTACCAGATTAGAACTGACCAAGAATAGAGGCAGCATAAATTGGCTGATTTCCCATTTGCGGAGTTTTAGAGAAGAGGTGTTCAATGTAACAGGATCCTTAGCAGCGGAACAGAGAAGATTAGAGGGGTTTTTACAACAATATTTTGAGTTATTGTCGATAACAAGTAAAATCCGACAAACCAGTAAAATCCAATTAACCTTCTTACTAGAGCATGCGAGAGTTCAGAAAGATATGTTAGCTATAGGGCACCTGTTACCAAGTACAATAACCGTAATCCGGTTAAGAGAGATGTTGTTGGGAATACAGGCTAGATTACCTCGTCACCTTAGGTTACCTGTAGATCCCACTAAACAATTAGAACAATAGAAGTATTATAGTACCCTAGAATGTGTCACTTTATTAAAAAATAAGAACTTGTTAGTATTGATATCAGTTCCTCTGTTAGATAAGGATAGTAACTTCGAAATATATCAAGTAATACATCTGCCTATACAATATCCTAATACCATTAAAAAATTAGAAGCCGTAGCTAGGTACAAGGTGGAAGCAGAATTTTTAGCTTTAAATTTGGCCAGAACAAAATTTATGTTAACGAATAAAGAAGCAAATAGATGCAAGGTTGATGCTTTATGCACCTGTATATCTGAAAGTCTCATCTATGTGACTGGTAGCCATGAATGTTAACCAATGCAAGTAAATGGACAGAATTATGGGAACCCATAATAACGGGATCCCCTGAGGTTTCTTTAGAGAAAATGCCGGACTTATTGAAAGCCCGTGACAAAATTAACTTTGAAGAGCTGAAATCTAAATTAAGCCTAGAGGGAAGAACTAGTCCGAGTTGGGAAGAGGATAGGCGAGCTATAATAGCTTGACCGACCGTTGTAGGAATATTATTGGTCATTTTAATAATAGTAGTAATCTGGTGGTAGTTGGAGGCGAGCGAAGTTGTTACTCAGACGAGGTGAACTGGCTGGTAAGTACCCCATCGAACGAGGGATTACAATAAGTGAGCTTTGTAAAAGCATATCCAATGTGAATGCGATTGAAACTACCGTGGACAAGAGAGTCGACAACCGTTGGGGAGAATCCCGAATCGACTACAGAGATTATCAAGCTAGGCCTGGCAGAAAAGATAAAAAGTAAATAAATACAGTGACTGATTAAATAATACTTAACGTTAAGAACTGCAGGGACTGGATATGAAATGGAAAGGATATATATATATATATATATATATATATATATATATATATATATATATATATATATATACATATATATATATATAATTGTGATTATTATTATTTTATATTTATTGTTGAACTTGACATGAAATTGAAAAAATATATATATATATATATGCTTCTTACTTTGCTATTGGGCACGGTATTAATTAAAAAAGGAACCTCGGATACTATAACCCTGGCAGAAGATATTTTGTTTTAATTAAATATTGGTGTATAGAGGAATGGCAGAACTTAATAATAAATAAATAAATAAATAAAATAAAATGAAAACCAAAAGAAGGAACCGAAAGAGATTGTAATATCTGAATCGATTTAATCGGACTGTAAATTTACTTTTCTTACTCTTAATCGAAATAATACCTGCATGCAAAAGGTTTAATAGACAAAATTCATGAGTAGAATTAACTTCTGAAGTATTTATGTCCATTACAAGTAATAGACAAAAAGGTTAAAGAAGAGACGTGGTAGGATCGATAATAATGTTAGGAATATTAATAAAGGTAGATATGCCGTAAAACAGAAATGAGACAGATGCCTCTTCGGATAACCAAGAGGTCCGTAAGGTCTTTGAAATATTAGTAATGTTACGGAATGATAAATTAGAACACAAAATACAATCTTTTTTTTAAGTGTACTAAAAGTATCAGATTACTAACTGGAATACTAATTTTATCTATAAACAGAAAACACGATCTTTTGTGAAGTTGACAAACCGTGTCAGAACTATTGACTAGGAAAGAATCTAGAAGAAAAATTATTTGTAGTATTTGTTTTGTTTGGTTATAGTTCATATACAAGATACATTCAACTTTTTGCAACAAAGCTTGCTTTTTTTGTATTTATATATAAATCTTTTGTTTTCCCAAAATCGAATCGACTTGATTATTATTTATTTTTCTATTAAGCCGATTCTCACCCGAAAAACTTGCAGGTGAACAAACGGGGAGCTTCGGATTTCTACGATCTGATAACTGCTCTAACGTGGCATCAAATGGATGACATCAAATCGACATTTGGAATCGCAGGCTCAAGCCTAACTTGTAACACTGAACCATAGAGGACCAACAGCCGGTCTTGTGGAGTACATCGGTCTAGTGGGGTCAGGATACGGTGTTACATTATATATATATATATATATATATATAGATAGATAGATAGATAGAGAGAGAGAGAGAGAGAGAGAGAGAGAGAGCGAGAGAGAGGGTGAGAGAGAGAAGGAGGAAAACTGCACAATGATTCTCAGTTTCAGATATTCATACCAACATAAAACACACATACACAAACACACACACTCACACTCAAACACATAATTATTTAAGGTTGGGTTGTGATAACACTTAGTGACAAGATTGTTTTGTTTTTTCAGTAGTCTACTTATAAAAAGATATTTTGGCAATCAGATTTTTGTCGTAAAGTGCTCGATATCGAAATAGAGATAGAGTGACAATAGCTATATATATATATATATATATATATATATATATATATAAACCAAATGAATAAGAAACGAAGAAAATAATTGCAACGTTGAAAACATTAATTTTAAAATATAAAAATAGAGCAATGAAAATGTTTTTTAAAAAATTAAATTTTTTTTCAATAAAATATTTATTACCATCATTATTAACTACCTGATGAGACATTGTTCTTTAAATGTTAAAACAAAATGTACAATTTTTTGGTAGTTTGTACATTTTTTACAGGTTTGGAACGCTGATGTCGGAGTAAACGGATGTGTTTTTTCATAACTGTAACAAAGCGATGTTAAGGAAAGTCTCAATTGTTTTTTTATTATTTTTAATTTTAATAATACATTATCTTTATATTTTTCTTGTTTATTATATCATGATATTTTAGTTATGTTATTTATTTATTTACGATTACGTATTCTATAATTTGTACATGTTTACTTATCTTTAGTCGTGGTATACAATGAATGATTTTAGTTTATTTATATATCTAAGCGTAACATTTATTTATCTGTTGTTTTTACGAATGTGGTCGTAATTTTCCAAATTAATGGAAACATTTTTTTCATTATTAGTTATATTCAAACAAAGTTTCTTTTATAACATTTAGTATGAATTTATTTTTAAATCTTTACATTTTCTTTTTTTTTTATTTGCAAAATAATGTAATTTCATTTTAATGTAAACGGGTTCCCAGTTATAACATTATTTTGTTTTGTTTTTACTGCTAGTCAATTTGGTATTTTTTTATCGTCAAAGTTTTAGATTTACACATTTAATTTCGTGTTGTTTATCCCGACATCCAATGTAAAAAATATATATTATTTATTATTGTTTTCTTTTGGGTGCCCTTTTTTTTAAAATTTTGGGAATGTAATTTATTTACCTACTGTACAACACATTTTATATTTTGTCCTTTTCATAGCGGTGGTTGTATTGATTAAAAAAATGAGTCAGCACTTTCAAAGTCTTTTTGTTTATCTTGTGTTTTCCTTAACGGGTATGGAGAGGACTGCAAAACTATTGGCTTAGAATGCTTCTTCCAACTTATACTAAGTTAAAACTTACTTACATTTGTTTTTCTTTTTTTTTTCAATTGGGGTAGATAGACTCTTCTATCGCCCGGTTCACACTCCTCTCTCTTCTTTTGGACAGGAGTAGAGCACACTCCTTGTTTCCTGTTTAGGAAGGGATTCCCGGTTTCTTTTCTCTCGTTCGGTCCTAGTCCTAGTGCTGTCGCAATCTTTTTTCAGTCTTTGTGGATGGTGGTAACGTCTCTTTATTCTGAGGGTACCGGGTTGGCAGTTTTCTGGTTGCTGCTTCCGACTGGTAGTTAAGAGCCCGAACTCGTGCGTAGCATCATGAGAGGCTGCTCTGATCAACAGTTGAATAATATCGAGGTTATATGTAGTGGCATGTCGCGCATGGATGGGTGTCCCTGCATGAACCTCCGGTGGGCAACCCTGAGGCCACATTATGCTGCAGTCTGCGCCAGTTACCCTCCCACACATGCTGCATACAGACTGATATTATTCTAGGCCTTTCTCCTAATAAAACTTTCATTAATACACACTATCATAAAAGCAAATCTAAACCAGCTAACCTAAAAACACCAAAACCCATCAACATCTCCTTCGCTAATATACGAGGTATACGCACCAACTTTTACAGTATCGAATCCTTCCTCCAAGTTATCACCTGACATCCTAGCCCTCTGCGAAACTAACCTTGATCCTTCTATCCTCTCTTCTGAATTCTATGTCGCTGGTTACCTTCTCCTCTTCAGGAAGGACTCCAATGTCCACATGCATGGGCTTGGTGTTTACGTCATTGAACACCTCCCTCTCGCTAAGGTGATCTCTCTTGAATCTCTAGATCATTCTTATATGTGTTTCCGTCTCTCCCTAGTAAGCTCAGTTAGCTATCTCTTCTTTCTCTACTGCTCCCCATCATTTCCCGACTGTTCTCTTCTTGACAGTATCCCCAATAATATTGACAAGGCCATTTCTTCTCATTCGTCTGCCCATATATTTGTGTTTGGCGACTTTAACGCCCACCACGCCAAGTGGCTGAAAAACTCTATCACAGATCTTGCTGGTGTCCACACCATGATTTTTTCAATTACTCAGTCCATTCAGGTGAAGTTCCCCACGCTTTTCTCTAATAACCCTAATGGACCTGACTCACTGCTAGATTCTGTTTTACTTCCATCCCTGACTCTTGCAATGTCAAACAACTCTGTCCCCTCGGAAACTCTGGGCATGCGGTGTTTTCCGTTAACATCCCCTTCCACCCGACTTTACCCCAAAACCTCAGACTAGCAGAATATCTTATGCTACCAAAGAGCTGATTGGGACTCATTTCGCAATTTCCTGTGTGACGTCTCTTGGGACAAAGTCTTTAGTTGAAGACTGCGACTGAGATCTCTTCTTGGCTGGCATCGAAGGTTTCATTCCAGCCAAGAAATTGAGACTTACATCCAACTCGCTTGCTCGGCTGCCATCGCCCATCAAAATCATTTCTTCCGGCTTTATGGTAGTTGCGCGTCGGACTATAACAGGCGCCTCTTTGCCTCTGCTCGCAATGAGTGCAAGAAGATACTTAAAGAAGCTAAGTTGCTGTTTGCAGCCAGAATGAAGTAGCCTATAGCATCCCGTAATTTCGGTTCCAAAGACTACTGGAGGCTCTGTAAAAGTGTACTAAACAATAGCAAACCCTTAATCCCCACTCTGATCAACTATTTGAGGTCCTCACCGCTACAAGAGACAAGGCTGAGTGCTTCGCTCGCAGATTCACGACCAACTCGACATTGGACTTGTCTGGAGTATCTGTACCCGACTTCCCACCCCGAACTGAGGCCCAACTGAATAACATCCACATTACCCCCTCGGTGGTATCTAACATAATTTCAAAGCTTGACCCTCATAAAGCGAGTGGTGGTGACGAAATCCCAATCATTGTTCTGAAGAAATGTTCCCTCCAAATTCTATAACTACTACCTCTCTACTTCTTGCTTTCCTGCCTGCTGGAACTCCTCCTCCGTGGTTCTAATATATAAAATCACTGGTGAACTCTCTGACCCCTCTAATTATCGCCATATCAGCCTCTTACCGATTTTTGACAAAGAGTTCGAAGCCATCATCAACGCCGAGTTGGTTCAACATCTCACAGCTCACAGATTCTTCTCTGACCAACAGTATGGTTTCCACTTCACCAGGTCTACTGCTGATATGCTCACGACCATCACCTGGCTCTTGACAAGAACGGCGAAGCCCGATCTGATGCCATAGATATCTCCAAAGCGTTTGACAGAGTCTGGCATGCTGGCCTTCTACGCAAGCTGCGAGGTATAACTGGACAATAGTTTGACCTTATCCAGTCATTCCTTTCAACTCGCACAATGAAGGTAGTATTGAACGGACATACCTCCTAATGCTACCATACGAACGCGGGTGTCTCTCAAGGCTCTATTCTAGGTCCTATGCTTTTCCTTATCTACATTAACGATCTCCCAGATGTAATAAGTTCCCAAATAGGCATATACGCTGACGATACTACGGTTTATTCTCACTTCGATCAAAAATCTGCCGAGGCTGACAAAGCAAACCTCGCTGCTGAGCTTGAAAAGGACCTCTAATCCGTGGCGGACTGGGGTAAAAAATGGCTCATGAATTTTAATGCTTCCAAAACGAAGCTGCTATCTATTAACCATCACAGACAATCGTTCCTACCCCCGATTAGCATGGATAAGGCTAGTCTCTCTGAAAGCAAAAACACTGCATCTCCACGGATTAATTCTCACAACAGACCTCAAGTGGAATGACTATATAGAATCCATAGCTAAGTACGCTACTGAGAAAGTCGGTTCTCTGTGTAGGACCAGGATGTTTTTCCCGTCTGAAATAATCCTGCACATATATAAATCTACCACCCGCCCATGCATTGAATACTGCTTCTATATCTGGTCTGGTGCTCCTGCTATCCACCTAGGGGCCGTTGACAAAATCCAACGGAGAGTCTGTAATGTAATATCTCACTAACCTGCATCCTCTCTCATGCTCCTTTCTCTATTCACTCTACCCTCAGTATTCTTCTCCTTTTCTTACCCACTTCCTGACACCCCTTATAACGTGTCACTCTTTCTCATAACTTTCCTCCTATGTAACCCCCTGCAAAACAGTGGCAGCAAAATGCCTTGTTTGGGATGATTTGTTTATAAAAAAAATTTAAGTAATAATAATAATAATAATTATAATAATAAATAAATAAATAAATAAATAAATAAATTTATGTATATATATATATATATATATATATATATATATATATATATATATAATTTTTTTCCCGAACGAACATGCACGTTTTAATTTACAATTGACTTGTGAAAGTATTATTAAGCAATGAATCTTTCCTACAGAAAGTGAGGATTAAAGGAATGTTTATTTCATATAATTATAAGTCACAGCCAGTCACCGTTATGGCTTTAACATTTTTTTACTCCTTTTGAAAACTTTTACTGATTAAGCGCTATATGATAATTCCGCTTGTTCCTCCGTTAGTTAGCAAGTTAGCTCGCACGTGAGTTATATTTTGCCATTACCACAGGTAGATAATGGCCTATTTTATTTTGAAGGGACGAAAAGTTAGAACAAAAAGATATAAAATATATCAAATAAGCTTTAGCTAAAAATAAAGCATATATGATAAAAAGTAAGAGAAAGAAGAAACGTTTACTTTAATAATTATAAGATTGCTTTTTAAGCAAAAAATAACAAAAACAAAAAACATAATATTTGTTCATAAAAAGATAATAAAATAAACTATTTATTAAACTAAATAATTAATTACATCATACGCCCTAATAAATAACAGATTTCAATTGTGAGACAAAATTGAAAAAAAGATATACGTTGTCAGTCTTAGTGAGAAAAAATCAAATAAGAAAAAAGGAAAACTCGGAAGCCGATAACGCTATCAGGCATTTAACGTCTGCTTCAATGAAAATGGGATTGAAAGATATATATATATATATATATATATATATATATATATATATATATATATAATTTTTTACAGTGAAATGGACATATATTATCTTCGTCTCTTATAATTCCATATATCTAATATACATAGGGTGGACAAAATAATAAAAACACCTAATACCATAATAGTATAATTTTGAAAATTTGATTAAAATGCCAAAAGCTTGTCTATTTTTATGTTTGTTGATTTAATATTAGTAGTACTTCATATTTTTGCTAAATTTGTTTTTTTTTCTTTCTAGATATTATTTAAATAAGTTAATTAAAAACAGTCAGTACTATTTAAGTGATCAACTTTATCCTATGGTTCAGTAACTATTTCCAGAAGGAAATGTTATCTTTCAGGATGATGATGCACCTATTTATACTGCTAAAGTTGTAAATGAATGACACGAGGGACATTCTAGTGAAGTAGAACAACTTATTTAGCCACCACAGTCCCCAGATCTCAACATCATTGAACATTTATGGTTCATTTTAGAAAAAACAATTGAGGAGTCGATATTATCCACCATAATCATTTAAAGAATTGAAGATTCTTTTAGCTGAAGAATGGATAAATTTTGTATGAGTCGATCTCATGTAGAATTCAAGCCGTAATTACTACCAAAGGCGGTCCTACCCCATATTGAAATAAATTTGCTTGAAATTTCAAAGTGTTTCTATTATTTTGTCCACCCATATATCTTACACTGGTAATTATCCGTCATTAATGAAATATAATTCAGATTGTGGTCAGGATATAAAGAGAAAACTGAAAATAATCGGATATAAAATATTAAGAAATGTTGTTAGGCTAAAATATTGAACGATACAAGAGTGTAATTTCAAAAGGTATTTTATAGTTGTAGAAAATGTAATGAACGTGTTCAGTAATAATTAATTCACCAGAATCTATCTTATATATCTATATCGTCCATGCGTAGAATATTGCTGCCACATATGGTCCCGCGCTTTATATTTAGATAAAACCAGAGAAGAAGAAATCAGCACTATTCTTGGTCTTGACTTGGCGTCTCGGCTTCGGCCTCTTTCTCACCTGGCGTCTCGGTTTCAGTCACTTTCCCACTGGCTGTTAAGTTGCTTTCTTGTGCTATTAATATAAATACTTTCATGGTAATTGCTTGGATGAGCTATGATATATAGACTTTATAAATTTAAGTGCAGTACTAGTTTGGCAAAAAGTTCTCATCAATTCATTGGCTAGTAAATGCTAACAGTTGTATAAATAAATATAACGAAATCGATCAAGATTCGAACTCGGCTCTCCGATTTCTAATTCCGAGCCGATATCCATTACACCACAATGCGCATAATGTGCGTATAAAACTGATTACTTTATTTATTTATTTATGTATTTATGAAAACAGTAGCTTGTTAATTAATAAGAGATCAGCATTTCTCATTGCGGGGGTTTATGGCAGAGTATTAAGTTTGATTCCTGCTAGGTGCTTCATACACGTGGCTTTCTGCTGCCCTAATGCTCAATATTTATCCATTACTTCCGTTTCTTTTACACTCCCAACAAACAATTCTTGGAAAGTACAAAATGACTATTATATTAAAGTTAATGTGTCGAATCCATTTGGCTTAGCCTTTCTTAATTCATTCTTTTTTAATTTCTAGAACTTCTTCACCATTTTGGTCTCTGAATGTTTTTTTCCTCCTGTCCCCTTGTCACTATTTTTATTGTTTCTTTTTGTCTCGGACAACTCCTCATTTTGGTTAACTTTCCCCCCTTTGATTTTTCTTCACTTGTCTAACTAGCTTTTACTACCTACTCGACGCAGAACGTCTTGATTTTTCACTCTAATCAATCAAGTCTGGACGCACATTGATATAGTCAGCAGTCATTGTTGTGCTTGGGTCCTGCAACAGGTGGCAGTGATGGGAGCAGAAATAAAAGAACAAAGGCAAGCGGGGGTGAGGAAAGTGTGAAAATGTTGCGATCAAGTTGAGGAAAAACAGCCAACGAAGGTTTGAAAAATAGCTACTTATGAAGAAAAAGTCAGTAAACTATTGAATCTGAGAAAGTTTGCTGAAAGAAATGACGTAAAAAAGAAAGAAGTCCAGAATAGAAAGAAAAAATGTCGAAGAAAAACATTTACGAAACAAAAAAAAAAGTATGAAAACATTGAAGACTGAATTAAAATAGAGTTTGAAGGTAAATATTGTTGAAAAAAAGAAAACTACGAAAATGAAAAAACAAAAAGATTAATTCTGACGTATTTTATTTTTTAAAGGAACAGTTAAGCCAAACAGATGTGAGATGAAAGGTAAAAAGATAAACGACAGAAACAGGAAAGGAAAAAAGATGTTAATTTATAAAACAGAAATGAAAGAAATTGAAAAAGATTGAAGAAAATGTAGAGTAAAAGGAGATGAATACCTAATATTCAGAAATAATTTATTTTACAAATTTTTCTGTGCAAGTGGTTTGAGTTCGAGTAAAAGACCAGCATTTTGAATGTTAGTTTTCGAAGATAAATAAGACCTGCTTGAAAGACAGGTGCAGTGAAATGTTCTATGTCTAAATTATTTCTCATTTTGTCTTGTGCTAGACTTAGTAAAAAGACCTACTGAAAATAAGCCAGCAAAAAAGATGGCAAAAAACAGTAGTAAATAAAAAACATAAAAAAAGAAACAAAACAAACAAACAAACAAAAAAGAACAAACAAACAAACAAAAACGGAGAGTAAAATGGTAGGTGAGGAGGAAAATTGTAAAAAAACAAGTATAAAAGAAACGATGAAATAAAAGCCATCGACCGACCGACCGATTGTATCTGACGAAATGCATCGAAAAGTCTCTGAAGTGTTTAACTATGTTGGAAAGACTGAATCAGTGACTATCGCAGGGAAACAAACACAGACGCCCAACTGTTTCGGTATTTTTCAGCTGCTTTCGAGTATGAATAATCAGAAAGAAAAGTGTATATATATATATATATATACACTTTTCTATATATATAGTTTGATGACCTCGGAAAACAGTCAGTAGGGTAGTGAGAAAACAGTGTGTGTGTGTGTGTGTGAGAGAGAGAGAGAGAGAGAGAGAGAGAGAGAGAGAGAGAGAGAAAGAGAAAGAAAAGAAAGTGTGGGGAGAGAACACAACACTGCATATAATGAATTTAAAAAATATCTTCCATTAGATTCGATAACAATTCAGCGAAAATATTTAAAAGTCGTATATAAAGAGAGAAATAACTAGAGTAAGTAGATGCCTATTTTCAAAACGTGATTTTATTCAGCAAACTATACTACTGTACTCGAACATTTTATCTCACAAATTAAAATTTTGTAATTAACTTGCTATATTGTGAAATATCTGCTCAGGATGAACTCAAAACAAATAGCAAATTTTTCATCTTCAGGACAGTTTCCTTATTTCCCAATCCCAAATGGATCAGATATATTCAATTTCTGAACTTGGGAGTTGCTTTAGTAGATTTTAAACCTACCAATACAAACGAATTTACTATCGTACATGAAAACGAATTTACTATCGTACATGAAAATGACCATTAAATACTGTTAGTTCCTTCTGTTCAATAAAAATACACGCCAGTTTGGAAGGAGCAATATTCTAAATTTCTTCTAGTGCCATCATTTAAAATCTACCGTGTTTAATAATGACTTGTGTGTGGTTCATGTAAATATTTGCCGGAGCAATCTTCATATTACTCATGTTCGTCTGCTATTCGAAAATAGAGCAAATGAACAGATGTCACTTTATCAGAATTCTATGATTCTATCCACTATGTCAAATAACCTCCGATTACAATACGACTCTTTTTACAAATCTGACAATTGTAAAGTGATTTGGTGTTTATTTCTCTGATATTTTATTGTAAACTGTGTAATTGTTTATGAGTCTTTCTTTGTTAAATGTCAAATCTAAGTAAATTATTAGGTATCTATTTGTTACGTTTCTATATAAGCAAAACTGAAAATTAATCTGGTGGTCATCTTGTGATTATCTACAAATATGTCAAAACTGCTGACATAACAGTAGTCAAAAATAATTATTGGAGCAAAATAAAAAATAACCTTCATTATTTTTCTTCTAATGATAGAAGTTACATATTTATTGTTAAGGGTCAGATTATTTTATGAAAAGATTTGAAGTTGTTTAACTTTTTCTTTCTTACAGACACTTCTTGCTCGTAAGTAAATTAAATTAGTAAAAATATCAAAATAAACAATTTATTACAACAGAAAATATTGTAAAATATTTGCATTTACGTAAAAAATTTTATTACTAAATAAAGGCTTGATTAATAAGTTCGCAGCCCGACGCGTATTTATTTGCAGAATTTTGAGCTGAAGTTTCACTGCATAACGATCGAGCTATGTAATAAATATTCACCACTGAATTAAGTGTATTGACAAAGAAAAATATTGTGTTGTAAAATAAATATTTGCTGGATGAAATAAATTAATTTTTCACCCTTAAGCCGCAGATTTATTGATGTACCTACATACACGGTTAAATTCTTCTGGTATAAAAGAGCAAGTGACATGAACAAAATTGCTTTCTGCAATTGAAAGAACTGGAAAAAAGAAACATTTCAATAATGATAAATTTTATTGCATAACGAAAAGTATTGATTTGTACTTATTAATGGTTTTCCTTGAATAATCTTTATTAATTAATCATTGTTAGCAAATTATATATATATTTTTTGTGGAAAAACACTTCTGGGCCCCACGTTGTCTGCATCAATGACGACTGGACGAATGATGATGCTTGCGACGAATGTTGTAACCACGATGTCAAATTAATGATGTTGGAACAAACAACGAATGCCGCAGAAACGACGAATGCTGACGAAGCTCATTTTCGGTGACGAAGACTACTACCAATTTGGCGGTGATTAAAACCTATGGGGCGACGATTAAATTTCTCAAATCATATTTTGTCAGGGGCCACTCAACCCGTCTTCTTCACAAAAATCAGTTTCACATAAGCATTTCATAATCTTCTTCATCTTCTTTGTCTCTTCAATCGTCACCATCAGCAACAACAAATACAATCTATAACAAACGCCTCTGTCAAAAAAACAATGGACCCAAATATAAATAAAATATAATAATATTTTATTTTCCTTTTTTCAAAGACATCTTCTCAAACAAAGTAGTGACATCCTTTCAACCATGCCATGGAGCAAAGTGGAGGCTCTTTTGGTTAGAGTTGTTAGCACCCACTACTCACATCGGGGAGACCCGATTTAAACTCAACCGTTCGCTTCGACGGTTGTGTTCCGACACTTTAAAATAAAAAATAAAATTGCTACCAAAAATCTCTAACTTAGCGTCACTTCTGCTCCACCAACAGCCGTCTTCTGGTCAAACTTTTTGTGAGCATGAGCTGGCGTCTGACTTCGGTAGACAAAATAAAAATACAGAATCCAAACATGTTTTTCCGTCCGCACCTTGTTGACTTTTTTGATAAAAAAAAAATACATTTATTCAAATTTCAAACGCCTGCGTTACTAAGCGTAAATACACTTTATTGTCAAAAATTTCCCATCACCCCAAAATATCGTACCAATGAATATTTAACAAAATTACCCATTTTAATTGAAAAAAAACAAACAAAAACTATTAAAATTCCAGTGACTATATTGAAAGTACACTGGAATTTGAAAACATTGTCTAGTATCATAGAATTACAACATTCCATTGTAGTCACCAGGAATAATATTTATTGATTGTTAAAAAATTAAGAATTTCATTTGGTTTAAAGGTAATATGGTCTTATTCATAAATAATATATAACATTAACATCAAAACATGTTTTATCTTTGATGCCATTCTCTCCAATTTAAACTTGAATGTTTTAAAAACTTAAAAAAAAGAACTGCCAATTTTTCCTGCAACCAAAATTATTTGTCGACTCCCGACAATGAGAGATGGTGCAGTTAATTTGCTTCTCCTTGAGCACTGTATTGATATGGCTTTGTGCCTGAAAAACCTAAGCTTAGTTAAAAAACCAAAAAAAAAAAAAAAAAAAAACCCCAAAAAACCAACCAAAAAACAAAAAGCAAAACAAAACTAAGCTTAGTAAAAATAAATATAATACCTTGTTCGGTAGCAAAAGCTACTTGTGGCGTCAGGGATGGCAGTGTCACCTTAGCTACTGAAACCCTGTTATCTCCCCTGCTTGGCCGCTGATGAGGTTTCACACATTGTATTTAAAAAATTCTACATTCACAATCACACAGACATATGCAAATGCAGATATAGGGAAGTATTGAAGCATATACAAACACATATACATGCACAGCACGAAAACAAAATGTTTGTCTAACTAAATAAAAACGTTTCATGATAACTGAATATGGTTGGCTATTTCCTAAAAAAAAATGCTTTTCGTATATAAAACGGAATTTGCATTGGGGTGTAATGGATATCGGCTCGGAATGAGAAATCGGAGAGCCGAGTTCAAATTTTACTTGAATTCGTTTCATTCATTTACACACAAATATCGTCGGGAAAGTTAATAATCCATCTCTTTTTCCTTCAGCTACGGATTAAATAACAAGACAGATTGAGTACTGCAGCCTTAGTTGGCAACCGGTCTACCGCAGAAACCAATGGCAACCTACTGCGAGAAAATCTTCTGCCTAGTCAGTCATGTCTCTTTCGAGACACGATCGCCCAAGTATGGCAATTAACTGACTAATAAAAAATGATCAAAAGTTTGTTTAGTTTTATTTATTTCATACAACCATTAAATTTTACATATAATTAATCGCTCACATTAACATGCATTTTCAGGACCACACACAAAAAACTCATTCATATGGCAAATTTATCGCTTTTCGAATAACATGAGGTTATAAACTAACACATCAAATTGTAATTTCTCTTCGTTTGCGTAGGTATGTCTTCGTTTGTTTAATCATTTTTTTTCCAAAAACTGTACCCATTTTTATTCACCCGCGAAAAATATGAAAGAGTAAAAAAAGCGTTCATGTTAATATTATTTAGTGATGGAATTGGAATAATAATATTCCGGGTGGAAGTACTTTCCAAAAGTAATTGGCGGGAGTAAGGAAACATTTATTCAGGATACGAGACACATTTATTTAAAATAAAACGCCGAAGCTTCATTTTAACAGCAATACTGAATTAAACAAGCACTTTAGACATTCGTACACTCAAGAAGAATATAGTCTGTACTCTTCTACTGGAAATATGTATCCAGATAAATTTATATCCCGGCTGACCTATATGAACTATAATATGATATAGTTTTTTTCTTACATTAAGATTCACACTGTACAAGGTTCATATATAAAAGCAAAAATAAGAGTCAATCAATTTTTACGCAATGCTATAAATGTTTGTATCAAATGTAGCAAATAATCTTTAAGTTGATACAAACATTTGCAGCTTTTTTTATAAGATACTTTATTCATAGCATTATTATTCAGTCATCAAAGTATTTCTCTGACTTTCTGCTTTGTGCATTCCATTAGAAAAGAACGATTCCGGTTTTGACTCAGTGAATTCTACGAGGTATCTTGAACTTGTGAAAAACGCCAACTCGACCAGGAGTGTTGCAACGAAGTAAAACAATATTTTGAAGGTGATAGAAAATGTCCCATCCCATCTTGCCTTCACTTACGCGCAGTTATGGGTTGAATAACGGGACAGATTGGGTTCTGTAGCCTTGGTCGGCAGCCGGTCTACCGCGGAAAGCAGTAGCAACCTGTTGCGGGATGGTCTTCTGCCCAGTCGGTCATGTCTCTTTCGAGGCGTGGTCGCCCGGGCGTGTATCACGTGTGGCACTTAACTGACTGACTGACATCCGGATGTGCGTTGTGGTGCAGTGAATATCGGCTTGGAACGAAAAATCAGAGAGCCGATTTCGAATTCCAGTTGAATTCGTTGTATTCACTCATACGGAAATACTCTTGGGAAAGATATAAATCCATAACTTTTCCTTCCAATTATGAGCTAAATAAATAGCAGGGCAAATTGGGTTCTACTGCCTTGGTTGGCAACCAGTCTATCGCGGAAAGTACTGGCAATCTTCTGTCGGAAAATCTTTACCCGAAAGTGACAGTATTCTCATCCTTCTCTTACCCACTTCCTGATACCTCCTGTAGCCTGTCACTCTTTCTCGTGGCTTTCCTCCTAAAAGCAGTGGCAATGAAATGACTTGCTTGGGGCGATATGATTGAAAAAAAAATCAGATTAATTTAAACATCGACATATATTAGAGGACTAAATTTAAAGTTAAAACTGAGTATTTTTACTTATAACAATAAATAGCATTACCATTTCCATTTATTTTAGTTCCGGTAATTAATTTTTTGTCTCGACATTATTTCCTGATACTTCAAACCTTATTTGATGAATACACGTTTTTGAATAGAACACATTTTCTTTATTCTGTATTCCAGGCCGGTAGACGTAATTTACAATGTTTCTAAAAACATGAGGTCTACCTACTCAAACGAGTGCACAATACAATATAAAATAAGATATTAAATAGCATAATAAAATAAATTATAATGTTAAAGAATTAAAAATAATGTAGGATTTAAATATAAAATTCATTAATTTTATATATATATATATATATATATATATATATATATATATATATATATTCCATTTGTAAACGAGTTATTACGCGACCTAGGTTTCTACCATGAGTCGTGTCTTCAGGCGATTTTCACTAACTGATTTTATCGTTCAGCGTTTTTTTTGTGTTTTTTTTATGAACGCTCACGTAACGATGGTTTTTTTGAACGCTCACGTGGCAGAGAATTTTTGAACGAGCAATTTTTAAATTTACAAGAAATTATAACGTTTTCAAATAGTTATTTTTTTACTGTGGTTACACCTAGTCATGATTTCCGTTCTTTTATTCAATTGTTCATTTTTGTTTGGGAATAACATAATAGCTAAATTTTCTTCCTGCCACAGTCTACATATTTTACCACCGTTGTAAGGCTTGGCTGTTTTTTTTTTTTTTTTTTACTATACTCTACGTTATGTCTGGGTCTTTTTCATATTTTGATTTCAATTTCCACACATGGCTAGTCAATTTTGCACAGTTTTTAACTTTTCTATTTTGGAGGTAGACTTTCAATGTGCACTGGTCTAATTTTATGATGACCAAAAACTAAGTAATTAAACTATATATATATATATATATATATATATATATATATAAGATAATGGTAAACCGTAAAGGCGGAAAGGATGGTTCAAAAAATTTTCTAATTAATATAAATCATTAATTAGATAAAAATAGAGAGCTCAATGGATATTATTCAGAAAATCAATGAATGTGTGCAAATAGTCACGAAGCACCGTAGCGGTCACTGTTCAATGACGTTAATTGACGAACCAGTGACCCAGTCCATTATGGAATCTCAGCAAGCCTCCCTTGTTAACAACTGAGGTTCATGGTCTCAGGGAGGCTGCACCACACAAATGCATATATCTTTATTTAAATTCATGGACAAGGAAAACTTAAAAAATCGAAAAGATAATATTTATTTTGAGAATGAAAAAACAACAACAAAAACAAAAAAAAAAAACAACAACAACAAAACAAAAAAAACAACAAACAAAAAAACAAAACAAAACAAAAAACCCTGGCATTTAACCTTGCATAACATCTTCATCACATCTGATTTCCGAAAATGGATAGTCCCCTAGGGTGTTTACACACCCCAATACAAAATGATTATAGTGTTACAATTATGTAGAATGTTGTCATACTGCTGAAAAAAACATTATAATAAATTTGTTGCATAAACATATGTTGTAAATTGTAGGTGAAACATACCAGTACAATAACAGGGAAAGGTCTTATTCATCAAAAGCAGCCACAATATATTTTCATGTATAAAAAGATATTATATTAACTAAACTCATAATTACGGGACTGAAAGAATAATAATAATAATAATAATAATAATAATAATAATAATAATAATAATAATAATAATAATAACAGCGCTGGCAAGACAAACCTCTGCATGGCCAATATCCAGTACGTGCCAATAAATCCAATGTTGACAAAGTTAATACTCATCGATGGTTACGTGCATCTGGATTAAAGTCTGAAACTGAAGGATTTATACTTGCAGCACAAGACCAAAGTCTTTTCACGAGAAACTTTCAGGCAAATATTATGCATAATAATATGGATCCAAAATGCAGGTTTTGTGATAAACACCAAGAAACAATAGACCACCTAATCTCAGGCTGTTCTGTGCTTGCCCCAAACGAATATAAAAATCGCCACGATAGAGTTGGGCAATATTTACATTGGGCAATGTGCAAACATTATGGAAAAGCTGTAAACAAACACTGGTATGAACATCATCCAGCACCGGTTACAGAAATAGAAGATGTAACCATTCTATGGGATTACACCATCTACACAGACAGAAAAATTGAAGCAAACAGGCCAGACATTATTGTTAAAAACCAGAAGGAGAAAACTTGTCTATTAATTGATATGGCTTGTCCAGCGGATTGTAACATAGCAATCAAGGAATTTGAAAAACTGTCAAAATATAAAGACCTGGAAATTGAAATAGAAAAAATGTGGAAATTGAAAACAAGAGTTGTGCCAGTGATAGTAGGTGCACTTGGAATGATAAAAAATGGAACAAAACAACACATTGAAAGAATCCCTGGAAACCCCAGCTTAAGAGATATACAAAAAATTGTATTATTAAGTACAGCCCACACACTAAGGAAAACGTTATCTATGTAATGCTGGGGATGATAGGGAGGATAGAAAAACATGAAATGGAGTCATAACAACACGCCACTACCTGCCTTAGGTCTCCCCGCAGACTTGGTTGGTAGTGAGACCAATGCAGAAATCGAAATATGATGAAAAATGACATAATAATAATAATAAGATATATATATATATATATATATATATATATATATATATATATATATATATATATATACGCGAAAAAATCGCAAGATCGCCAAGACCTCCCGCGGTTTCGCACAACGGCTCGTCAGTTGTGCGAAACCGCGGTAGGTCTTGGCGATCTTGCGATTTTTTCTCGTGTGTTTTGCTCTACGTAACTGCCTTTTAGTTAATCCTTTTTGGTTAGTTTAGTATCGAGCACTTTTCTTTCTTTGTGGTTTGTTCCGTTTGAGGTTTTTTTTCTTTGCTGTGAAGTGCTGTATGTATTGTCGGTGCTCCGCAGTTTTCTTTTTTTTTCCCCTCGTTGTCCAAAGCTTTATAGCCGAGGGCGATAACGGAGTTAGATTCTGCCGGTTATTCGTGGTTCTTAAAAATTACTTGTGTAACATTTTAAGATTTGAATACGTACAGAGTCAATTTTATTATATATATATATATATATATATATCTGGTGGGTCATAGCACGCTTTGTCCTGTTACCCCACCCAAACTTCGCTCTGCTATCACCACTCTATCATCTGCGTATCTTATTTGTTCAGACTGTGGCCGCCGATGACGATCCTCGCATGACTTCTAGGACCCTCAGAATAACCTCGCTGTACAATTTGAATAGATCCGGTAAAAAGACACATCCTTGTATTACGCCCCTTTCTATCTTTGTATATTTGATGAATTCGTTTCCTGTCTGTATGCAGGCAGTTTGATATCAGTAAAGGTTCCTGATTAATCTAATGTCTTTCCCAAATATGCGTAGTCTATAAAACACAGCTACACATCCTTCTTCATTTGTATTGAGCATTCTGATAGCATTGTAACATAATATCACGTTCCTTGTTTCAGTATCGTTGACGAAACCACACTGTTCTTCTACTATCTCTGGCCTGATTCCGCTACGCGTTCTATACATCAGGATTCGAATGATGAGTTTTGTTATGTGGCTCATTAAGCTGATTGTTCGGTGGCGTTTACATTCATTTGCTTGGCTTCTTAGGCGGTGCTATGAAAATCGATCTGATTATGTCTTCCATTATTTCATCACCACTATAGATTTCATTTACTATTTCTGTAGTTTTCTTTGTGCCGAAATCGCCTAAGGCTGTCAGCATCTATATTACAATGCTATCTGGTCCAGCTACTTTGTTTCTATCCAGTTCGGCTATTATAGCTTTCACTTTGGACTTCAATATGCTTGGTCCGTCAGTATCTTTGTTTATTGTCGGTTGCTCTCTCTTGTCGAGGAAGAGATATTTTATATATTCTTTCCATCGCTGGAATATTTCCTCTTTCTCTGAGGAGTTGAAGGATGAGCGTTCCATCCTTGGATTTTATACATCCTGTTGAGAAGCATGTATTTTGTCCCGTTAGTTCCCTTATTTCTTTATGCATGTCTTCTTTATTAGTTGTGTCAATCTCTCTATTTTTGCGCATATGTTTAGCCTTTAATTTCAAACAAATATATATATATATATATATATATATATATATATATATATATATATATATATATATATATTTGTTTGAACATTATTTTTAATAGATACACCTATATATATTTATATATATCCACCGGCCTGAATATTCGAGAAGTCTTTTTAAGAAAATATCCGCTGGATATGCCGGTGGATATATATAAATATACTGTTTAATTATATAAAAAGAAACTATCCACTCAAATACGAGTATCCATTACTAATAATTTTCAAACAAATCTAAATAAATATGTCCGTTAATAACATTTCGTAAGTTTCAGTAAGATTTCAATGAAAAACTAGGAATTAAGAATACTTTAACAATTCTGAGGTAACAAAACACATTATGTGAGTAATGCAGATTTAAAAGAATGATAGATGATAATTTGCAAATTAAAAAATCTTATAAAAGAATTATCACATCGACTTAACATGCGAAACGTCACCGTTGTTTACATTGACTCGGCAATGGTCAAAGCACAAATAATAATATTGTTCTAGATATTTTCATGTATGATATTGGTCTAGATATTTCCATGCATGATAATGGTCTAGATATTTCTATGAATGATAATGGTTTAGATATTTCTATGAATGATATTATATTTCTATGAATGATAATGGTTTAGATATTTCTATGAATGATAATGGTTTAGATATTTCTATGAATGATATTAGTCTAGATATTTCTATGAATGATAATGGTCTAGATATTTCTATGAATGTTATTAATGAAAATATTTCTATGAATGATATTTGTCTAGATATTTCTATGAATGGTATTGGTCTAGATATCTCTGTGAATGATATTGGTCTAGATATTAATATATATGCTGGTGTCACCTAACATTATCTTTACATACAGCAAACCTTATATATATATATATATATATATATATATATATATATATATATATATAATTGTAACTTAGCTGATTGATGTTACCTTTAATATCCTGACTCCATAGATTCTTTTTCCGTTCACTTGTCAGGTTGTCAGGGGTATTTCGTAATTCTTCCGCCTACGAAACTCTGGAGTCAGTATGCTGAAAGTAACATCAAGCAGCTAAGTGACAATCTTTTATTGATATTAATGTTATTAATGATCTGTATTTGAAATCGACCACTTTATTACAATGTCTGCTTGCCTAAAATATCTTTCTATCAGTATTCCACTGACTGGCAGCTATTTTGGCTTCACCCAGTGTTCTAAACACACACACACACACACACACACACACACACACACACACACACACACACACACACACACACACATATATATATATATACATGCGTGGGTATGTGTGTGCATAGTGTGTATACGTGTACATGTGAGTGCACGCGTTTGTGTGAGTGCATGCATTTTATCTATTTGTATGAACACATGCAAATAGATAAAATGTCATTAATAAATATGCCGGTATATCAAACCAGTGGTTGTAATACATTTGAGAAATTCTCGTCGGTAGTATCCGGCAGGTGTTGATTAGAATTACCTGAAATAATTAATTATATCACCTGTCATTTCCCCTCAAAAGAGAAATATTGATAGTTTTCCACTTTTAACAATATAGTTTTATTTCCTTCGGACCTTTGTTTTTCTCTCTACTTACTTCCTCTTGATAACATATTTCCAATGCCTATTTCCCGTTTTACATGATCCAACTAACTTCCGGTAGTAGAATGACATATGAAAAATAGCTTCCGGACAGATTTCTTATATGTATTGTTTTTCTTTCTTCAGGTGCATTGGTTTCTTCAAATTTGACATAATGAGCGCATGCATGCACCACACACGTATCCACTGAGCATTCTCAAAATATTTTGAATTGAAAATAATTTTTAAATAATTTTAAAAATATATTCTTAAGCTATTTTTTTTTCTTAATGTTGCTAGCAGTAAAACAGAATACACTTTTATTAACATTTTGATTTCCGTAGTCTTTAAAGAAAATTCCGATGTTTTAAAATTTAATGTTTCTAATTTTCTTACCATTTATATAAGTTTGTCAAAGTAAGAAGGAAAAATGTGTAGTTAAAAATCTACATTTTACCAGTAGGAACATTTTACGTAAATACGCAGATTAAACTTGAAAGTAATGGCGGCTAGAACGCTATAAAGTGCATTTAATCCAGACCAAGTGAGCATCTATTGATATGCTGATTAAAGCTTTCATAGTTAGGACTTCAAAAGGAGGTATAATTATGGTTTTTTTTGTGTACTGAATTTATTTATATCTTTTTTGCATGTCTTTGAAGTTATATTTTCTTTAAGCCCGCAAATATTGACTTCCATTGAATGAAGGAAATTTGAGAAAAAATTGATCAATATGTTCAAATATTAGGTTGATGTTTGTGTTTCCACACACACACACACACACACACACACACACACACACACACACACACACACACACACACAATCATTTTTTTTTAATTGAATTTTTATGTATTTCAAATAACTGAGAAAAAGTCAAGGTTATTTATTTTTATTTTTTTATCTAAAGCCCAAAGGATAATTTAAGAAATTAAACTAAATTTCTTGAAGAAAAAGATATTAAACTTTATTTTGCAGTTTGTAAACAAGAAACAGCTATATTCTAGTGTATCTTTTTTCTTAAACATCAAATTCGGAGTGTCAGGATTCGATACAGTAAATTAAAATATTGTTGCGGGACTGCTCGTAATTCGGCCGTTTAGAATAACCCCATTACTTTCACAGAAATAGAATTCAGTAGTATAAACAATTGATATATAGCAAAAATGTTGAATGTACTGAATGATTAATGTCATTTTTTTGGTTAATAATGTTAACGAGAAATCGGAGAGCCAAGTTCGGATTTCAGTTTATTTCGTTGTATTTACATGCGCGGAAATACCCTTGGGAAACGTATGAATCTGCTTCTCCCTCCAGTTATGGGTTAAATAGCAGGGCATATTGGATTCTATAGCCTTGGTTGGCAATCACTCTACTGCAGAAAGTAATGGCAATCTACTGTGGGAAAATCTTCTGTCCAAGCAGTCATGTTTCTTTCGAGACATGATCACCCATGCGTATATCACTTAACTAACTGAATAGGGTTCTTGGATAGAATATAAACTCTATTGTGCATGTATGTGAGAACAATGAAATATAGTTACGTGTGTTTGTATGAAAAAGTAGTATGTGTATACGTGCCTAGTAGTAGCATCGATAAAGCAGATAGGTACAATTTAGTTTTTACTGTGGACGGCGGCGCTGTAGTTGGAGGCGGTTTCTTTATTTTGGTCAGTGCTGAGTTGAATGGGGTCTTGAATATCAGCTGCAAGAGTGATGTGAACTTTGGTGGCCTTCGTGAGTCTCCTTCTTGAGACCGGACTTCGTGATATTTATACTTGTTTTTTTTTTTCAGTAAATGGGCTCCAGAATAATATTACTTTATTTCTTCTTAATTAACCATAAAATACCATGTGGTATGTCTACTACTACGTCCACGCTATATGTGTTCATTACCTAAATTATGATTTTGGTGGTGATTATCTAAATTATGATGACTGATAAACTAATTGGTTTTCTAATTTGTATTCACTGATTTTGTATTGTACGGTTTAATTGGTATGTTTTAAGATGCAAGCACTTTATTGCGTGTTATAAATATTTTCTGGGCGGATTTTAATGTTTATGTAGATGGAGGATTTTTGCAAACAAAATAAACACGTTTCCCCCTAGAAAAAGTAAGGATTCGGCTATTTGACTAATTCAGTCAGCCAATTAAGTGTCATACGTGATATACGGTTGAGCGATCATGAGTCGAAAGAAACGTGAATGCCTGGGCAGAAGATTTACCAAGAGTACTTCATGCGGTAAACTGGTTGTCAACCAAGGCTGTAGAACCCAATTTAACACAAAGCTGTAAAAAAGAGACGGAATAATAGCCTTCCCAATAGTATTTGCGCGTAAGTGAATGCAACGAATTCCACCGGAATATCAAACCCAGCTATTCAAGTTCACGTTCCGAGTCGGCATCCACTGCACCACGAACGCACATCCGACTAGACTAATTACTTATTGCATAAAATTATTTGAAGTTGATTTTATATTTGACAAAATCCCATTAAATTTTTACAGGGTAATCTTTTAATCGATGAATCTAATCATTGATAAACTAGCACAGAAAGCTTTATTGAAATCTCTAAATTAATTGATTTTATTCGAATATGGAAACAGCAATGAAGGTTTGATAGTGATTATATTGTGATATTTTAATTGCAATTATTATAAATATACAACTTTTTTCAGATAGCAATATTTCGTGTTATCTTGAAAAGTTCTTCTGACTCAGAATCACAGAAGACGAGGAAAACTGTTTTACGCCAATTATCCAAGTATATTTGATGAAGGAACTGTATTCAAAATTTATTTTTATTTCTGATTTTATTTTTTGTTGAACACCACAGTTAGAAATACAAAATGAAACCAACTATAATGATTACAATACCAGAACAAAGTTTTGGAAAACCAATCCACTGAGAAATTCCTAGCCTTGAGGAATAATGTTCCGTGATATTCTCATAAAGAATATATGAACATAAGAAAAAATATTTTAAAGATTTTTGAGAGTGTAGTTTATCTTAATTTTTCTAAATAGAATTTTGTATTGTAACTTTTCTTCTTTTTATAAAAGCATTTTCATAGAAAGCAAAAAATAGGCAGCATTAATATTTATCCATCAGTTATATATATATATATATATATATATATTGTGTGTTAATATTTTGGCAACCTTTTTCGTGTAGTACGAGGTTTCATTAAGATAATATAGACAAGTTTTGTCTATTAATTTTGTGTAGGATCCGTTCATACCGTAGTCTGAGTATTATTTCTTCTAGTTGGTTGAGAGTAGTTATATCTTTCAGTTTGTTGTAGAGGTCATATTTGTTCTTGTATAATGTGTCAAGATTTTCTTTCGCTATTTCAATTTTTTTTTCACAAGAAGCTCGTTGCACCTTATATTCAAATTGGTGATGGTGTGTTGGGCTGCTGGATCATGTAATTTAAATTGTGTATTTTTGGCAGCATTTTTTCATTAATGCAGGTTTCATTGAATAATATAGACAAGTTTTGTCTATTAATTTTGTGTAGGATCCGCAATTCCTTACCGTAGTCTGCAGAGTATTATTTCTTCTAGTTGGTTTGAGGTAGTTATATCTTTCAGTTTGTTGTAGGGGTCATGTTTGTTCTTGTATAATGTGTCAAGATTTTCTTTAGCTATTTCAATTGCCTTTTCACAAGGCTCCATTTATATTTCAAGGTGTGGTGATGGTGTGTTGGGCTGCTGGATCATGTAATTTAAATTGTGTGTATTTTGGCAGCATTTTTTCATTAATGCAGGTTTCATTGAATAATATGAACAAGTTTTGTCTATTAATTTTGTGTGGGATCCCGTTCATACCGTAGTCTAGAATATTATTTCTTCTAGTTGGTTTGAGGTAGTTATATATCTTTCAGTTTGTTGTAGAGGTCATGTTGTTCTTGTATAATGTGTCAAGATTTTCTTTCGCTATTTCAATTGCCTTTTCACAAGGCTCCATTTATATTTCAAGGTGGTGATGGTGTGTTGGGCTGCTGGATCATGTAATTTAAATTGTGTGTATTTGGCAACATTTACTTTTATTGTTACAAGAGTTCATTGAATAATATAGACAAGTTTTGTTATTAATTTTGTGTAGGATCCGTTCATACCGTAGTCTGGGTATTATTTCTTCTAGTTGGTTTGAGGTAATTATATCTTTCAGTTTGTTGTAGAGGTCATGTTTGTTCTTGTATAATGTGTCAGAATTTTTCTTTCGCTATTTCAATTTGCCTTTTCACAAGGCTCATTTATATTTCAAGGTGGTGATGGTGTGGTGGGCTGCTGGATGCTTAATTTAAATTGTGTGTGTATTTTGGCAGCATTTTTTCATTAATGCAGGTTTCATTGAATAATGAACCAGTTTTGTCTATTAATTTTCAATAATAAGATCCATTACTTTCGTAGTCAGTGTTCTTCTAGTTGGTTTGGGGTAGTTATATCTTTTTCAGTTTGTTGTAGAGGTCATGTTTGTTCTTGTATGACTGTCTGAATTTCTTTCATGTTTAATTTTTTCACAAAGACTCCATTTTATATTTCAAGGTGGTGATGGTGTGTTTAGGCTGCTGGATGTGTAATTTAAATTGTGTGTGTTTGGCAACATTTTTCAATGTTAGGTTTCATTGAGCTAATATGAGCAGTTTGCTCTATTAATTTCGTGTGGAATCCGTTTATTACGTAGTCTGGTGTTATTTCTTCTAGTTGGTTTGGGGTAGTTATATCTTTCGATTTCATTGTGGGGTCTTGGCTTGTTCTTGTATAATGTGTCAAGATTTTCTTTCACTATTTCAATTTGCCTGCTACAGGCTGTTTTTATGTTCAGGTGGTGATGGTGTGTTGAGCTGCTGGATCATGTAATTTAAATTGTGTGTGTATTTTGACAACATTTTTTCGATAATGTGAGTTGTTAGATAATATAGACTTGATTTTGTCTATTAATTTTGTATGAGATCCGTTCATACCGTAGTCTGGTATTATTTCTTCTAGTTGGTTTGAGGTAGTTATATCTTTCAGTTGTAGTCATGTTTGTTCTTGTATAATGTGTCAAGATTTTCTTTCGCTATTTTCAATTTGCCTTTTCACAAGCTCCATTTATATTTCAGGGTGATGATGGTGTATATATATATATATATAACTGATGGATAAATATATATATATATATATATATATATTGTAAACAAGTTATTACACGACCTAGGTTTCTACCATGTGGTGTATTCCGGCGATTTGCAATATTGCTCGTCGTTTACGGACTGGACATCTATACCTACATATATATATATATATATATATAATAACGTATATTTGGGCAGCAACTTTTCTTTTAAGCATCTTTTATTGAATACAGCCAACAAGAATGATTTAATCAATCATTTATTGAGTTTTGTCAGCATTCTAAAATTTTCCATTTTTAGGCTTTAAAAAATATAAAAATTGTTCATAGTTTCTATTATTCCAAAGTGCTTTAGCTATTCCTGTTGTATTCGGTACATTTATTCTCCGTGATATATATGTGTGTGTGTGTGTGTGTGTGTGTGTGAGTCGAGAGAGAGAGAGAGAGAGAGAGAGAGAAAGAGAAAGAGAGAGAGGAGAGAGAGAGAAAGAGAAAGAGAGAGAGTGAGAGAGAGAGAGAGAGAGTGATGTGAAATATATGATACTGTAAAAATCTTTGTTTACATGGATGTGGGTTTATAAGCGTAACATTAGTTAAGAACACATGGTGCTTATTAGTTTATATTTCAAGAAATTGACTCTTATAGCAAGAAAAACAGAGTAAAAAAACAAAAGAAAAACTAAACAAACAAATAAAAAACAAAACAAATAATAAAAAAAATTTGATAAAAGCGTATTACTTAATAATGATAAAAAAGAGTAATGAAAATATCTATTAATTATAAAATTTTCCGGCGTGTTCAAGAGAAAAATCTCAATCCCTTAAACGTGCTAAGGAATGACGAGGAAAAAATTCCTGTCGACTCACTTCATCAGTGATCTCATTTTCATCTTGCCCGGTGGATGGTGGAAAATGAAAAAAAATGTTTAAATCTTGAATAGAAAATTAATCCTTGCCTTGCTACCACACACACACACACACACACACACACACACACACACACACACACACACACACACACACACGTGCACATGCATACGCGAACACATACGAACACGCATTCGCGTGGTATTTGTTTCTCTGCAGCTAATCATATATAAGCTCACAATATGTGTTTATATAAAATATAAATTGATAATTACATAAAGTATGAGATACCAGCGCATATGCGCACGTACACACACACATTTATAAAGATAGGCGTATATGTTCCTCAAGTATGCTCATGTTGCTTGTTTTATTCACAAGGTTTCGACAGTCGTGAACTCCGGGCTTCTGTCGTACTCTGTAACTTTCACTCATTAAAACACATATATATATATATATATATATATATATATATATATATATATATCAAACAGTATTTATATAAAACAAGCTCTCCTAGCATTCTGAAGATGAGATTTTGATCTCGAAATATTAATGTATAATAAATGGGTAATACCTAACAACTTCTTTACCTTCCTTTATTTTACTAAACGCATTGTGATAGCCTTCAAAACCTAACCATGCACATAATACACACAATGCTTCAAGCAAATTACAAACCTTTTCTCTCTCTCTCTCTCTCTCTCTCTATATATATATATATATATATATATATATACAAATTTAAATTAGACTGTAATTAATGATGCAAGTTACTATTTACTTAATAAAATTGAGCCAATATTTTTGCAATATATATATATAAGTTTAAACATTTAAAATTATTAAAAATATTGATAATAGTTTGTTTTGGAAGTACCAGGTTTTATTATGCAAGCATAAATATTCATAATTTAAAATATGATAGCCGATGGAATCATATTTGACTCACCCACTTACTCAAATAAGTTATTTTGTTATTTTAAATATTTATATTGGCTTTTGACATTCTATTATCTTCATTAGTCTTCCATTCATCGATTTTGTACACTTTTCAGAAAGGCTAGATACTATTTCATTAATTTGATGTCTTTGTAACTTTTTGGCATTGTGGACAATATTAAGTTTTACAGAAACTTGTTTTGTCTGAATATACTGTTTTAGGTAGAAATATGTATTTAGACAAGATAAGATTTTGATTCTCTTAAGCCCATCTAATGTAGCTTTACATTCATCGATAAAAATTACTGTCAAAAGTACAACTTCTTTGCTTCACTTGACACATTTCACCATTTGATGTTACTTAAATGCGGTATTTTAGTTGCTTTCGTGTATTCTGCACCTTTACGTGTGTTATATCGCAGTAGATATCGGCTCGGAACGAGAAATTCTAGTTGAATTCGTTGCATTTACATACGCGCATATACCCTTGGGAAAGGTATGAATCCGTCGCTTCTCCCTTCAGCTATGGCTGAAATAGCAGAACAGATTGGGTTCTATAACCTTGGTTGGCTACTGGTTTACCGCAGCAAATAATGGCAACCTACTGATCGCTCGAGCATGTATCACGTATGGCACTTAATTGACTGACTAACATTAACAACACTAGCTTCTTGAAATATTTTTTGTTCATGAAGTCTGTTTTCATGATGTTTGATTAATTCTTATCATAAGAAAAAAGTATTATTGATGAATGAAACAACAGCATACAGAAATTATCACAAGGAAAATATTTTAAGCATTTAGCAATTATTAATTCTGGTGTTTTGTTAAAAAAGAATGAAAAGATTTGGTATTGGTTGAAAGCATATGAATGAAGGAAAAATGAAAAAGAGGATTATAGACAAACTGTATAAAATAAGACTGTTGAGAAATACGTAAAAAATAGAATTAAAAAAATATCACACCCAAAAACATGTTTTATTGTGCTGAGAAAAATCCTCCCTCCCCGAGATCCATACTATTTTTATCCTCTTCAATTATTCCAGATTTGTTTTCAATAAAACCCAGACTGTCTTCTTTAATATGAAGGACGGAGACTAGCAGCATAATAAAAATCATCACAATGACCGTAAGTCATGGGAAACAGCTAAAACGAAGCTCTAAAGGAGGAGGAAGAGGACAAAACTAACCGTGCCAATCCCAGTAATTGGTGTGCTGATTCTTACCCTCTTAGATTTCACCTTTGACGAAGGAAAAGTATTTATATGAAGTATACTTCTTGTCAGGTAAAGATATAGGCTTTGGCAAATAAGTGCTGGATCTAGATAGACATCTTGAGGAGGAGAAAGCGAAAAAGAGAGAGAGAAACAGTTATTAAGAGGTAAGGTGAGAAAAAGAAGGAAACAATTTCCTTGTTTTTCTTACTTTCCTTCTAATTATATACTCATCTCTCTATTCCACCTTCTTCCCTCTGACAGAATGAAATATCAGACGATATAGATACGAAGAAAATGACATTAAGAGAAAAGAAGCATAAGCAGAGACAGTGGAAGAGATAGTGTAAATAAAAGCGTGAGAAAAGATAGAAAAAGAATAACAGTGACAAAGAGAAATGACGTAGAGATAAATAGACGGGATAAAAATAGAGGAGATAATAAGGAGAGACAGTAACTGTAATAAAATAGTTTAAGATGATAATGTAAAGACTAAACTAATATAAAAATGAAAAGAGTAGGAAAACGATCATTTATATAAGAAAAGATATGAGGCTCTTCTTTTATCTCTTCTTTTTTTCTCTTCAAATAGGCATTTAAAAAGAAAAAGAAGAGATACATAGAAAGAGAAAGAAAGAACGAAAGCGTGGAAAGTCACTGGGAGGCCAAAGTGATTGCTAAAAAGGCCTTCAATATTTACTCTTTACAGATAGAGAAAGAATTTAAGAAGTGAGATTTGATAGATAGAAAGCTAGCTAGATGAGAGGGGCATCTCTAGCATATCACAGTTTCCAGATCTGCCGGTGGCGCCATTTTACGGCCGGCAGTCGTGTCATATCTGACATCTTCTCTGACTTCCCCTTCTCTATACTTTCTCTCACGTCACATTCTTCCCTGTTTTAGGGTAGACGTCTAGTGTGGGCTAAAGTCATGACGAACTTTCCCATTGTTTCGGATTAACGTGTCAGCTTCGTATTCCCAACCGAAGCTTCGTATAATTCTATCCTCAATTGTATTTTTATTTAAATGGACAGGACCTGGTGTGGTCGAAACCCTTGGTTTGGTCTCACGACAATTCACTGTTTTCTTTGCGATGAAGGAAGCAGCGGGTCGGGGAGCTTCAGTACTTTTTCTCTCAACTGTAACATAATTAGGATTTCGGTGTCAGCCTGTATTTGAGACGAGTCAAGTATTTAGTGTTTAACGAGCAAAATTTCGACATATAGGGGGTGCGTGCTCACTTTCTCTCTGTCTTACACACACACACACACACACACACACACACACACACACACACACACACACACACACACACACACATCTAAAAGTGTGAATGTTTACTCTACCGTTCAGAAAAAATGATGTTAAAATTTAAGCCATAAATTTTCAAAACAGAATTTTTTCTTTTTATAAACTAAGATTTTAAATCATGAATTTTTTCATTCTTAAAATAATGCGAATTAAAAAAAAATAGGATGAGCCCCGCTTCCCTAAAAAAGTAAAACAAACTGAAAATTTCGTCACAAACATTGACGTTTAAGTCCTGAAAGATTTCTTGTGAAGGCAAGTTACAATTTTTGCTAAACTTGTCACTAATCGGTAATATTAGCAAATTTATACACTAGCGAAATAATCAGGCTGTGAGATTATATCTTGAGTTCTGTCAACAGGTTACAGTTTTCTGAGTAATATAATCAGAGGTATTTATTTCTGTTGACAACAATAAGGAAAAATTTAGAAATCAAACGTGCACGCACATGCATCCAGATAGAGAGGATCAAATTTGTGACAAGAATCCGTGGAATTTAGCAATATTTTAAAATTATTTAAATATTTAACAGTTCTTGATTTTCTACTTCAATTGACCTTTTCTTTAGAAGGTTGTAAACGGACTTTTCAGTTGCTTTAGTGAAGACATACCCACTAACACATTCAAATCGACATATTGCTAGGGTTAAATAGGTTATAAGCTTCATTATAATCTTTATTTGATCAGCTTATACTTGCATTTTACCATGATTGATCTTTTTAGAGTTATATTGACTTGAAGTAGAATTTACAATTTGCTTTTAACTGATAAACACAGTTTGAGTTCAAAGGAAGATACCAGAAAAAGTGCCTTTTCATTATTCTCCATAATAACTTAATAAAGAGGGACATAGGAGGATAATTACTTAGTAAAAATTTACGTCATACTCAACACTGAAATGTATTTATGTCGGAGTTCAAGTCGCTTGAAGATCGCCTGAGTGTGAAACTCGCGTTACAACTAGAGCCATCCTTTCATAGAATTTAACGTTGGGAAGTGATTTTCGCTCGGTCTAGGTAATCTTGATTTCTAGTACTTTACTTTAATGAGTAGCTAAGTTCGCTTTTAAGCTTTTCTTTTTCTTTATTTTTTCACTATGGAAAAAGAGAGTGACAACAAACTCGCTTTCCTGGGTGTGCTAATAACTCGGATAGAGGTGGAGTTCAAGACATCCGTATACCGCAAGCCAACATGCACCGGACTATACCTCAACTTCAACTCCCCCCACCCATGCAGTGGAAAGAAAGGGATCATCTGTTGCCTGCAGCATCGAGCAAAAGTCATAAGCAGCGACCCAAAGACATACGAACAGGAAACAGTCAGTATAAGTAGTACCTTACAACGTAACAATTATCCATGGTACATGACCACAACTCCAACGAACATGGAAGAGAGGGTGTATGAGAATAACAACTCTCAGAAAACAGCCTCGTTCTATCTACCCTATGTAAAGGGGTTATCGGAGAAAATACAAAGGAGCTGTGGTCCATATAACATAAGGACGAACTTCAGAAGTGGTTCTACATTTTGCAGATACCTCTCCTGATTAAGACCCTCAACAGAGAAAGACATGACTAAGGACTTTGTATACGCCATTCCATGTAGCTGTGGAAAGAAATATAAAGGAGAAACAGGCCGCTCCCTTAAGTTAAGGCTAGAAAAACATCGCGAAGCCGTAACACGAGGAGAGATAAAAAATCAGGCGTAGCTGACCACATATGGAGGGAGAAAAGGGATCACCGCCCCCCTTTGGTATGAAGTTGAAATAATTAATAGAGAACGCCAATGGAAACTACGTAAACTTAAGGAATCAGCACAGAAACTAGGTTACAAAAATCTCCTAAGTCGACCAAGCATAGAGATGAATACAATATGGAAACAAATATGTTAAAAAATATTAGAGAAAACCACTAACATAAAAAATTGCAATATGAACTCTGGTAAAAAAAGGTTGCTGAACATTAGGTTTATAAGCCCCAAAAATTAGGACACATGGCCCAGTGGATATAGAGGCTGGTTAGTTCCAGTGACTTGACTGAAAGTGTTGTGAGTTCAATACCAGGCTACAGCAGTGGTGAACAAGTAACTTAGAGTTGGATAAGAAGGCGATAACTCATGAATACCAAAGATGCTTTGTACAAAGAAATGAGAATGATATACTCTAGTGATCGTAATCAAGGGTTCGGTTCGAAATTCCTAGCACCTGACGAAGGCTGAAGCGTACAACGGCCGAAACGTCGTAGAAATGCTAACGAAGATGAGAACCATAATCCGAATAATGTGAATAGTCTAAATCTCAGAAATATAATAGTCTCATCTCAGAAATATATATATATATATATATATATATATATATATATATAATGCTGAACATAATTTAACTAAAGCTTTAAAAAATGATTGGATTAAGGATAAGCACTTCTATCGAGTTTATCTTTGCTTATAATCTAAATGTAACTTTTCTTTTTTAGCTTAAAATTACAATGCAGCATCTGTTCAATCAAACGTGTTTCATTGAATAACATAAATATATGGTTTCTAATTTTATACTAATCTTTTCCACTTATCTAATCAGTTTCTCGATGTTAAAATGAAATTCATTAAGGTGTCGTATTTTTACTCTAAAAATTTCGCATTAAAGTGTTATATACACAATTTCGCGCGCAATACTCAACCGAAAATTAAAAAAGGACAATAAAAAATGAAACAGAGCGAACTTGTCGGTATATATACGAGTGGGTCCATGGCGTAAAAAAAAGAAAAGAAAAAAGACGGCAATATTATTTATAGCGATATGCAGTCTAAAATGACGGCAATATTTATATTGATATATCTGCTATTGAGAACCTTACATTTATAAAAAATAATCCAAACCCCTGAGAGTGACAGGAAGGATATATATATATATATATATATATATATATATATATATATATATATATGAGGAAAATGGAACCACCTCTTAATTGCTGTTGTTCCCAGGTCTACCCTGACCCGGAGTGGTAGCACCTGTTAAGGTCCAAGCTATGGGCAAATAGTTACCCCCCCCCAAACTGAGGTCAAAACTCTATGAAAGTATAAAAATGAACTTTTATAAGGAAAAATAAAATATTACCAGCAATACATTAAAAAAATACTCGCAATACATCTGACTCAACAAAAACTGCTTTATAAAAATATATCAAAGAAAGTTTATCTACAAAATTCTATTTATACGAATCTATCCTAAAAATTTTGTCAGCATTAAATAACCCATTGAGGTTGATATTTTACAATCAAACCAAACTAAACCAAACCAAATTACAGGCCATTTTGCACGATCACAATAAATTTTAAAAGCTAACTAATAATACGACCTCCCAACTTATAAAAAAAACATATCAATAAACTTATTACTGCAAACAATGCTGAAATAGGATCTTATAAACTTCAAAAGATTATAGGTGACTATTTATCTGGCTACCTTTATGGAAATGTAAAAATACCCAAACCAATATATAACCTTTCCAAAACCCTTAGTAAATTAATTACACCTTACCTTCCATAACATGGTATTAACTCCACAAATTAATTTCTATACCATAACATAGTATTAACTCCACAAATTAATTTATAAAATTCCTTCATTCTGTAAAACTAAACAGCTAAATAATCAAATCTTTGGATGTACAAAACTTATTCACTAATTTTCCCGTCCATGAAACGACTGACATCATTATCCGTGATGTATACAATCATACTACTCTCCCACCAACCCACTATTTAAAAAATATTATTAGCATGCACCACTCAAGTACGTTTTTATGACCTCATAGGTGATATGTATACTCAAATAGATGGTATTGCGATTTAGTTCCCCTCTTTTCTTATGGTACATTTAGAAAATAAAACTATTTAATAACACTGATAAACCCTTATATATGTAAGATCCATACATGACATTTTCATTTTAGCTAAAAATATTGATCAAATTACACAACTTAAAAATAAATTTGAAAGTTACTCCGTTCTCAAATGTTATTATTAATATTAAGTTCTAATGTAATTAGAACTTAATATTAATAATAAAATTCCATTCCTTGATGTATTTATTGATTCCAGCACACATAGATTCACCACTTCTCTATATAAGAAACCAACTAGCATAAACTCGTGTCTTCTTAATTATAATAGTGACTGCCCCCAACGATATAAGTTAGCTGTTATAAAAAACTTAATTCAAATGATATCTTCTTCCAAAGCCATATTCTACAAAGAATTACACAACATTAAACAAACACTTGTTAACAATGGATTTCCTAATTCTGTCATTGATCAACAAATTAAAATGTATCTTAATAAACTTAATAATACCTCTAACGATATTGATAAAATTAATAATAATAGCGTATGTCAAAATAAACATAACATTATTAACTTGCAACCAAATGCATAATAATTACAAACATGATGAAACAACACACAAAAACATAATAGGTAGACATTTTAAAAGAATTAACAATGATAAACAAATAAAGTTCATAATATATTTTAAAGAATTTAAAACAATCGACTTCATAACCCTACAATCACAGAAATAAATCCTCTACAGAAAACCAATGTAGTGTATCAATTTACATGTCCGTTCAGAGAGTGTATCTATGATAATAATAATAAACTCACTACTTATATTGGCTTTACTGCAATCATGCTCTCTCGTAGACTTACGTGTCACCTTTCTGGTCGTAGTTCAATTAAACAACATTTCTTAGAAAAAACATAGCCATGTATATAATATAGACAGATTTTAGTCGATAATAAAATAATATTCACACATACACACAGTAAAAAGAACCTTCAGATATTAGAGGTCATCATTAAATCAAAGCAACCCACACTCAATAAAATCACATTTCAATATAATTCCAATGCATTACATTGCATTTAGACATATAGTTCTGTTGTTAACATTTCGGTCTCTCACGTGGTGTGACGTCATAGAATCGCATTACTAATTTACAACCAGCGTCTGCTATTCGGTGACTGTTATCATCGCATAACAATGTTTTATGTCGCACAAAAAATATCATCTCTGATGCTGGATGTCTTTATGTTAACCTCACTGTAACTCTCAAAATGACTCATGTGAGCCGAAAGCTTAGAACCAGCGTAATAAAAAAATATCCAAATGTTGAACAATTTTTGTCTTTATTTCACCATAAATTAAAGTCAAAATACGACATTTTTCACCAGCTGAAAAATACTGAAAAAGGCACCTGCCTACAACAACATTACAAAAAATGCCTACTTTGCCTACATGAAAAAGTAGCAATTATATCTCAGACTCCACAAAAAGAACTTACTAAACATAAGATCAGAACTAATTTCTATTCGAATACACTAACCGAATGCGTATGTATGTGCGCAACGGCGCACATATACATATACATGCCGATCCTCGCACGATTCGCATATATGTTTATGTAAGCCCTAGTGGGCGGACGTGTGCGTGTGCGTATGTGTGTGTGTCTTTGCGCACGTCAATGGGTGTACAAATGTGTATATATGTCTGCGTCTGTCATGACGACAGATTTCCCCCCACTTCTACAAAAACACACGAATATACGCAGCCCTACATATAGCCAATTTAAAAAAAAATATCAGTTTGTCTGACTATCGCAAGAGCGTGAAACCCATGGTTACAAACTCACATCTATCTATCTATCTATCTATCTATCTATCTATCTATCTATCTATCTAACAAGCGTGACCTTTTTGAGGACACGTCTGTTTTCTAACTTAATTTTTTTCTTTTCTTAGATAAAGAATATCGGTTCCTGGTTAAATGAAAAGGCACGCTGTAATCATTGACTTAAAATTACAAGTTAGTGAAACAGAGATAGCTCTCTTCTTGAAAGTTGCCCAATCTTTCGCTATCGAAGTTCGAAAGAAGCTGAAACCTGCTGACTGAGATCTAATAGCAGCAGCTAAACCCAATTCACGCTAAATATCATAACGCTATAAGATCATCAGAAACAACGGATAAATTCTCCGGGAAATTAATCGGAATCATTTCAAAGGATTTCAAAGTCTCAGAAGAGTTGTGAGTGAGGACATTCGCTACAAGTCGTATCTGATGAGGAGAGGTCAATTCATGTTAGAAGCGGTAAGAAAGAATCGTTTGATCAGTACGAAACGCTTGCTAAACAAGAGGCTTGAATGCTTTGGTTTTTTATTCCGTTGAGAGAAAAAAACCTGGATCAGGACCAAAAAAGAAAACGAAGGAACGACAAATGTATGATTCCCTTGGAACCTTTCGGGTAAAAGTCCGAAAGGTTCCAAAGGGTTATACATACAAGGTTCACGGCAACTGTAATGGTTCTGGTAATCGTCAGTAATAATAATAATAAAAGTAATCTTCAAACGAATCGGCATATGTGCAATCACCTGTGATCTTTTCTTCAAAAAATGATTTCCGCAGCACTCTCCATAGACTTTCACATGTTATATCTGAATTCTTCTCCAAACAAATAGTTGTCTCTGTGTAGTTAGCATTGTTTGACACATGTGCAATTATAACAAAACTCTTTTTCAAATAGTACTCTTCACAGACATATGCACAGTTACCTCTGATCTCAAAATAAATTATTATGCATCTATTCTATCGAAGTTGCCAAATGCGTAAAATATTTTGCACTTATTATAATTTCACGTACTCCATTATAAAATATAAATCACTGACGATATCCACCCATGGTGTACTCGGTTGAGTTAAAATGGCGGAGAGAGAGATAAATTTCTGAATGTGTAACTATCTTTGTAATTTCCTAAATTTGGGAATGAATAAGTTAATCTGGAAAAACAATTTGTAAACATCATAGAACCAAGATAAAAAAAAAATAAAGAAAGGAAATTGTTGACAACGTCTCATAAATATAAAAAATGGACATAATCTGAGTCCCAGTTCTTATGTGTGGATATATTTGTAATCGAAACAAAACTGATATTTTGATTGACTTATATTACGTTGTTAGATCTCTAGTATCAGTATAAAAATCTCCTTACACAACCGATAGTGGTCTTTTAACAATTTTGTCAAACAAGGCTTCTCTATAAATTATATGAATCAAACATTAGTGAAAATATCGCCAAAATTCATATAATAACTGCGTATCATGCAATGTACTTATTTACCCATTCTAGTACGTATAAATCGCTTTAGCTTCAATTGTCGGAAAATCCTCCAAATGTCATCAAGGTTTCTAGGGGAACGGATTAAAAATGAACTTTTTGATTTAGAGATTGAGTCATTGAGTTTGGAAATATTTTTCAATTGCTATGCATTTACTATGAAATTAGACATCTTTGGTATACTACTATTGTGATCGAAGCAATTTTGTGCACTGCAAATGAAGATTCATTTTAATTGAAGATGTATGAATCAATCGCTGAACGATGACACTTCTTTAAATCAAAGAGAAATTCATTAAGTTTTCATCACACTTCAAACACTAGGTAAAGAATAATCAATATTAGTCGATGTAAGTGAAAAAGAAAGGTAATTACTGAAAGAACATTTAGCACCAAGCCTATTAAGAAAGTTTTGATACGCACCCTTCTCAGTAAATTGGTGATACTACCTATGGAAACCTATTTAGCCAAAACGATTTCTTTCTTCGCTAATTTGTCTTTTTTTCTCACGCGCACGTATTTAGTAAATGTTCGAAAAATTGAGAGAAATTTCCAATTGTTATATACCGTACTTGAGAACTGATGTCGATCAACGGCTTGAAATATAACGAAGGATAACGTGTGTACAAAAATATATTCACTGGTTTATCCTCTACAACCATCGTGATGGTTGTGTGTAGAGGAGTGGTATAGGGACGTGCACATACGAGGGAGCGCCGGCTGGAGTTGTCTTTCCTTGAGTCCTCTTTGCAGTCCGAGCTAGTCTGCTTTCTTCCTCTGTCTCTGGACCTGGGAAAACCCGGTCTTATATATAAGTTCACGCTCTGTCGAGTTTCACCCAATTACGTCATACCCGGCAGGGTATGACGTAATTGGGTGAAAATGTATTGACGTAAGTATGTATTGACGTAATTCTCCAAATGTTGTCTTTGGCCAGTTGCATTTTGACGTAAACACATTATTGTGATTCCATTGCTCAAATTTTCTCAATTTCGACACGCTGATGCAAAACATATTTTTCGTCGGCTCTAAAATATAATTCATTGTTTTATAACCCGAAATAACTTAATGTAAATTATATTCGCTTCTGACCTTGTTACGCAGTTTACAAAACACTCAAATATTTTCCTGGCATAGAGAATTTTGCTCGTATTCTTAATTTTGACGATAATCAAATATTTATCAAAACATGTCTATTGTTTTTTGCTAGCTAGTTTGTCTATTTTTGATTGTTTCATGAAAATAAACTTTTTCAGGAAATTAAACACCAGCTCATATAATCTATAATACACTCACTAACTACAACAGCAAATAAAACAAAAATCAAAAAACAAAACAAAACAAAAAACAACAAAAAACAGAACAAAACAAAAAGAACATAATTTAAAAAATAGTCTGATCGGTGCAGCAAAAGATTAATAGTATAATATGCGTATCTGATACATTTAAAGCAAATTAAAACCCATTTACAGTAAATTAAACTTTTCCCTATGAAGATGTTAACACGAAAATGATCTGTAAAGGAATAAATAAAATATATTTTCTTTTTATGGAACTACCGATGGTTGGTGCTATAGTAATAAAACAATAGAAAGAGGTGACCACTTGGACTATGCACAAAGAAATATGAAATTAAAAGCACTTGATTTGAATTTCTTAATTTTGGTGGTTCCAGTGAACATCGTTCCAGCTGATCTTTTGACCAGAACTTCATAAGTCGGTCACTTCAACGAAAATAGTAAAAAACTGTATTGGAAATATGCAGGAAATTAATACTCGATAAGGATTTTTTACTCTTTCATAATGAGGGTACCGTACGTTTATCAATATTTCCATTGATTTAATTCAGAAGACTTCTCTGACCACTGAAATTTATGGAATTGAATATAACGCAGTGGCTTACTTTTTTAAAAGATTATTCAGATTGGTATTTTGTCGGACGTATCAAATTCAGAATTCAGGAGGTGTAGTGCTTTTCAGAAAAATTCTATACGTGACAATTTTTTTCTATCAGATGCAAGATAGAGATGCGTGACGCTTCCATATTACTTAGCATTAACCAGAAGGATTACATGGACAATTAGTCAGTATAAATGTATATTTTCTCGTTTTTTTTAGTTAGATGGGAGTAGGTTTGAAAAGTGGAAAAATATAGGATTTCAGAGTCATGATACAAGCGCTGGCAATTCAATTGGAAAGTCAAATTCGTCGCCGAGGCCTAAAGATGACAATACAATGAGAATTCACATGGAGGAATCAAGACGTGGTGTATATAAGGGGAAGCTCATGAAGATTCAGGACAAGATTCGATGACAGAATACAATAAATGCTGGAGAAAGTTAGGAAGGCATGGAGGAAAAAACAAAAAACAAACAAACAAACAAAAAACAACAAAAAAACAAAACAAAACAAAAACAAAAAGTTTGGTTACATTTAATGCTTCAAAAATCAATATGTTTACATTCCCTTACTGCCTATCAGACCCCGAACTAGTCACGATGAACGGATGTCCCTTCAAGGAGTTCTCGTACCTTAAGAGGATATTGGGTCTCATTCCCTGTACCGCTCTTGACTATTCATGCTATCCTCTAAATTTATACGAACCAAATCAGGCACAAAATTGCGTATTTTTTTTCATATGTGGGTAGGTGCTGCTAAGACCTCACTTTCCAGTCTTGATAACGTTCTAAGGCGTATCCGGGATCTTGTTAGAGAAAAATTATTTTCCCACTTAAAACTCTCTCACATGCAGGACGTGGCAAGTCTATTACTGTTTTATCACTACGACCATGGAAAGTACTCAGATGAACTGCAATGCCTGGTTCTACAAATTCTGACCTTAACGGCTAGGATCCGCAATATCATTTACATAGTAGCAAACCACCCACACCCCTTCGTATTGCATCGACGATTAGTAAGCTTCTCTCAAACATTCTTCTTCCGAACCACTGCCCCGATGGAACAGACTCCCAAAAGAAGGTTTCCCCGATGACTATAATCTTGATCTGTTCAAGTCTAGAGTCAATCGTGGTCATCGCCTTCTATTCATTTAAACTACCCATTAACGAGTGACCCAAGATCAGAGGGCATTGTGCATTAATATGTAAACAGATAAAGAAAGAATAGATCGTGAGAAACTGTTTGAAGTCAGTGCTTTATTTAGTGAAATGGTGACCTAACAACGTTTTAATGTTTTTCATCTAGAAGTGTGAGTGCCCATAACCAGTCCAACTCGAAACTGTACTAGAGTTCATTCGTTCCTTTTATTTTCACAATCATCTGTAAATAATTAATGAAAACAATTCATGAAAGCATTTAAAATTTTTTGATGACTAAGAATGTAATATTTTGAAAATACCAAGTAGTTTGAGAATAGAAAGTTATAAGAACTGGCACTATAACAAATTTACAGAACTTTTTTCCTTTGAAGAATTTCTATTAAGCTATTTAAGTAAATAATATCTAGTAAAAACATTAGTCAAACTAATTCTGTTAGAAAAGTGTGTGAATTAAGTCCTTGGTATGTTTGTTATTTTACACCTGTTTCATATTAATTTTATTTATTACTTGCAAAATCTGCAAATTATCTTGTATAAATATCCGCATCAATATACCAGACAATATTATAATTATTGATACTTGTTGAATTTTCCACTTGTAACCATAATACTTAAACAAATAGTCAATCATAAATTTGTAAAGAAATTATAGGCCATTGCGATCTTGTTCCATCAAATCGTGGCACACATTAAAAGGATTATTTTATTTTTTAATCCTCTTTGAGCAGATCAGGCACGAATTTTGTGGAAAGGTGTTTAATTTAAAATCTTTGTTAAAATGCACAGTCATGAACTCTAAGACAAACGAATTACCTCAGATATTTCATTCGATGACAATTAATATTGATTGCGTTGTAAATTTATTCCAGACATTTCAGGGAATGTTGGCCAGTGCTAATAAAGATGTGTGTTTGCAAATGTGCTGATAAGAACCAGAAAAAGGCAACAAGAAAGATATCAGTCAACACAGGACCACCTCATGTGGTTGACAGGCTGAGAATAGCATCGACTCGTATCATGTAGCAGCGCAATGTGCAACTCCAATCAATTCACTCAACACTTTAGAAAGCCGATTTTTGTAACCTTTGCTACAAAGACTTATGAAGTTGTATCTATTCAACTGAGTTGCATATACCAAAAGAAAAGCGCACGTACACACACACACACACACACACACACATATATATATATATATATATATAGTGCGAAATATCCAAAACAATATGTAAATTGGAATATTTGGAAATGAGTTAGATGCTGAACATTTTAAATGTTGACGTTTCGCTTCTTTTCGTATTTTTTACGTGAACATTTTTGCAAAACATTTTCAAAATTTTCCTTAGTGTTTTTATTTATATTTTTAAAATGCTCACGTAAGGTGGTGAAACATCAACACTTAAATTAAAAAAATCAAGTTCAAATTGCTTTTTAGATATTTTATTTACGCAAACACACACATAGATATGCACGCATTAATTCTAGTATCTTAAACTTTTCCAACTCTCTTAATTTAGTACGTTTTTGAAAAATATGTGATATCTACATGCCTGTGAATGAATAACTACCTTATTGTAATGGTTAACGAACTAGTTTCAGAAACCTATGAGTTCGAATTTTGCAGGGACTTTGCATTCACTTCGGCTGTATATTTTACTCCAAATAACACATGCACCTATACCGACACGCCCTCACGCCTGAATGCACACATACACACGCACACACATGCACACACTTGTGTTTATGTATGTATATGAGTGCAGTCATTCGTATCTATTAAAATGTTCATACATATATTTGTGTTAGCGTTTTCTTTCTAAATGTGTTTCTTTCTTATTTTACTTACTGATCGCTGCCTTTCACCCCCTTTCATATATGGAAACCTGTGGGTATGTTTGTATTTGCATACGCGACGTGCACATATCTTTGATGCTGCTTATACCCACTTCAGTTTCTTTGTTTAACCAATCCTTCACAAAGTAATCATTTTTTGCTTGGTTTATTCAAAAGTCCCATTACGTCACCTTGAACGCTCCCAAATTTTCGCATTATGGACGGATCGTTTCGGACAATTCGCTCTTTATTCAATGTTTAAATAGATTATTTGAACCTTCAAGAAAATGGCGACAGGAAACCCATGCGCATGCGCGTCTGTTGTTCATAGCTGCTCTATTTTTTATATTTTATTGTACAAAGCAAAACTACATACAAAGTATATTTGATAGGATGTGTCATAGAGAAATTGGGAGTTGTTTAGTTTTTTAGAGATGAAATGACTCAAGTCAAATTTTAAAACTATTTCGTTCCATTTCATTACGACTTATTCGTAAAGACGTTCGATTTGTGCCAATCTTCCTCTCTTTCTTCCATTATATCTTACATATATGTAGAAAGAGAGTTAGATTAGTAAAGCAGTCGATAGATGAACCTTAATTTTAAATAAGCGGAGAAATTGCCCAATGAAAACTAGATTTTTAATAACACTTAATTTAAATTTAAGAAAATTAAAAGCTGAAATCATTTGCTTGGTTTTCCTAAGTTCGCAAGGATTCTTAGATTCTCAGCAGAAAATGTAATAAAAATGTAATTTACTTTTTGAATAATATAAATCGAAAAAAATTCACAGTCACTTTATAGTCAGATATTTTTTCAAAGAATTTAGTATTTTGAACTGATATTTTCAGAAAAGTTCTATGCAACGCATTTTATCCTTTAAAAACAACGATGTAATAACTCAGTTCATTTTCAAATGCTTTTTTTTTAATCGTACCACCCCGAGCAAGGCGGTAATGCCACTAATGTGCAAGGGGCTACATAAGAGTAAAAAGATTAATTAGAAGAGAGTGAAGAGGAAGACGAACCAGTTAGAAAGAAGCAAGAGAAGGATAGGAATACAGGTGTGATGACAGTTGCAAAGGTGGAAAGAAAGGAAAGGATATACGGGGTGGTGAAAGAATTAGAGTCAAGTGATTAATAGATGAGTATTGACATTGCATTTAAATTCCTGGAGGTTGTAGCCGTCAGGAAAGCAAGAATATGGAAGCGAGTTCCACAGGCGGGAAGTGCGAGAGAAGAAGCTGAAGGAGTAGAATTGTCGTCTGCATTTGGTTAATCTAACTGTGAATGAGTGGGACCCAGTTGCCAATCTGGTTGCACGAGGAAACACCTGTTGCAGAGGCACCAGTGACTTAAGTTCGTTGGAGCAGAAGCCATGAAAGTATTTATAGAACAGACAAAGGGAGGCCACATCTCGTTGGTGGGGAAGTGGCTGTAGTCGAGCCGCCAAGTTGGTACCTATCAGATTACTGATTCTCCTTTGGAGCCTGTCGAGAACACTGAGATGAACAGCAGGGGCGCCTGACCATATATGGCAGCAGTATTCCATGCACAGACAAATGGTTGATTTGTATATATGCAGGATGGATTCAGGCGAGAAAAACATCCTGGCCCGACACAGTGACCCAACCTTCTTAGCAGTGGATTTAGCTATGGACTCAATGTAGTAGTTCCATTTGAGATCAGATGAGAGGGTAAGGTCGAGGAGGCGCAGTGTATTGCTCTCATGGAGACTCGATTGGTTCATGCTTATGGGAGGCAGAAGAGGTTGCCAGTGATGATTGACAGACATCAGCTTGGTCTTAGATGCATTGAAATTGACAAGCCACTTCTTGCCCCAATTCACCACAGAGTGTAGATCCCGTTCAAGGTCAGCAGCGAGATTATGTTTGTTCGCCATGAGGGGTTTCTTACTGATGCGGGAGTAAATTGTGGTGTCATCTGCGTAGATGCCTACTTGGCTCTTGATTTCATCTGGGAGGTCATTTATGAAAATAAGGAAGAGCGTCGGTCCCAGCATAGAACCCTGAGGAACACCAGCGTTTGTGCTGCAGGATGTATAGGCATGTCCATTCAAAACGGCCTTCATTTTGCGGTTATTTAAAAAAAAATTGGATAAGATCAAGCAAGCGTCCGGTAATACCGTAACCCAGTAGCTTGCATAGAAGGCCAGAGTGCCAAACCCTGTCAAAAGCCTTGGAGATGTCCAGAGCAACAGCACGAACCTCGCCTGATTCATCAAGGGCCTGGAGCATGTACTCTGTAACGGTTGTTAGCATGTCGGCCGTGGACCTGACAAAGCGGGAGCCATACTGCCTGTCAGAGTAGAGTTTGTGGGCAGTAAGATGTTGAACTATTTCAGCATTAATTATGGCCTCGATTTTTTTTAAAGAACGAAACGCGTGTCATAGCATTATTTCTATAATCTTCAAAGAAAAAACCTTAGCGGCGAAAGAAAATAAGGCAATCGCTACATATAAAAAAAAGAAATTTTATAATTTTAATTATATATAATAAGTAAATATGCCTTTAGAAAGCTAAAGATATACAGAAAACACATACACAAAAAAAACAAAAAAAAACACTAAAAATCATTAAAGTGTGGTTGAGGTGAACACGGATTCATATACTATGTTAAAAGATATTGTCCTTCAGTACATATATTTCAAAAGTTAAATTGTTATGTATTCTATTCATCTTGAGTGTTATACTCACAACGTTTCGACAGTTATACACAGATTTTTGTTGAAATCGGTAAATTTATCGAAACCGAACTATATATTCTGTTCTTGATTGTTCTTATTCCATTTTCTATGTTAAGGAAATTTAATATAAGTTACTACTTACTAGTCGGATATTCTGTGTATATTGCCCACATTTTCCACTCAACCATATGATGTGACCTTGCTTAACTGTCAAGGAGCCAATTTTAACCAACGATTTAATCTCCTGTCGCTTGAGCAACTCAGTATTGTAAGTTTTCAAGACCTACACGAAATAAATGATAAGATATTCAACTAATCTTTAACGTCTATAGGGAACAAAAAACTACATGCGGGTAGAAAATGAGTAAAGGAAGTACGCAGAAATATAAAGCGGATTTATACAAGTACGAGTTTTCTCACCGGATTTATTTCACTTTTTTCAGTGGGACGATCTGCAGAGAACTAGAACTATTACCAGGAATTATTATCAGCGTATCTGCATATCTTATAACATAAGATATGCAGGTAACACTGTTTTGATGTTAGTCCCAGAAAGAAAACTGAAATAACTCTTTGACAAGCTATTAAAGAAAAATAAGAAGAAAGGATTATTAACTATATGATACATATGTTTTTCAGCAAAAAGGCAACCAAAAGTTTGCGCTACGTTAAGGAGACGTCAAAATCAAACAAGTATAGAAATGTAGTTTATCTTGATTGGTATGAAAAAAAAATAACATATATCTAATGACGCGTGAGAACAGCAAAAAGTGTCTTCTAGAAACGTAGTAAAGTATGAAGGGATATGAAAATGTCATTAGAAATAAAGAAGAGTATTGAACTGTTATGTAATATATCATTTCTTACATGACAGTGAATGCTGGAGAATTTCCTCACAGATAAAAGGCTACTTTAAGCGATAGGCTCTACAGAATAAAATTAAGATTAAGTTGGGCAGAATATGTGAGGAATTAAATTTTTTTTTAAAGAAAATAGGAACAACAATGAAACTTATATTTACAATCAGAAAGAGACAGCTAGAATTTAAGAAAAAGTGTCCAGAGAATTTAACGCTCAAGAGACATTGTGTAGGCAAAGGAATGGGAGGAAAGCAACGAATAAACTACTTAACGAGTTTGTGCACATGGACGGGGACAAAGACTCTTGGCAAAGATATAAAACTTACTTAGAGTAGAAAAAGACATGAAGTTGTGGAAAGCCATTATCGCCAACATCCGGAAAGAATAAGATACATAAAAAAGAAATATGAGCTAACATTTCAACGAATTTACTTATTTACAGATTATAACAATATATTAAAAAAGATGTATTTTTGCATAAATGAAGTAAATTTAATTACCACCAGAGAAGGCAAAATTTATAGATAGTTGGTTCTAAATAGTTGCATGTCATTTTAGAAAACAGCACTTAACTTTTTGGATAATGGTTCAGTGAATCGACTGACCTCTGACCGCTGTTACAATAGTAACTCTAATTTTGGAAAGTGAGGATCATTCTACTAACCTCAGAAATATAGTCATTATAACGAACGGAAAGTTCCTAGAACGACCAGTAAAAATCTTCATCATCTCTGCACCGTACGATAGTTTGCAAGTGGAATGAATGTGGCTGAACAGCGCTTTCTCTAGAAAGATTTACATTTGTGATGCAAGCAGGACTAGAAGGAATGGTAACGCTGTCAACAACACATTCCGTTAGCATGGCTTTCGATCTGGTAGCGCATAAAAAATAACATTTCTTAAAAGATCATATGTAAGACAAATACCTTCTGGAATAATATATTTTTGTTTGATTAAGATAGCAATTTGGAATCTATTCACATCGAATTTTGAAAGAAAAACAAAAAACAAAAAACGAATAATTCAATCCGGAGAACATGAAACGTGATAGCAGCATGGCATTGCGCTGTTTTTCATCCCATGGTTTAGCATGACTTTATGTCATTGAAAGAAGCAGCGTGTAAAGAGATATATAAAAGAAAAGACCTCTTTATATCAGTTAAAGGAATTTTATTTTGGGTGTTTCAGCAGAATAACAATCCTAAACATATGGTCATTGCAACCAAACATTGGTTTGAAAATAAAATCAATCTATTAAGTTATCTCAATCAGTCTTCTGACCTGAACCCAGTTGAAAATTTGTGTTTATGTTCGTCAGCCTCGTAACTTGAACGAACTGAAGAAGATCCGTTCTGAAGTGTGTCTCAGAATACTAACAGAAGAGCGTTTGAAGTTAATGGTTACTTACAGAAAGTGAGTGGAATTTGCGGAAAAACACTATTCCACAAATTTAGCCTCTGTTTGTTTCTGATTCTTGTTTATTATTCAACATGTTTTGTTTCATCTCTTTGTCTTTTTAAATACGTCTTTTATAATTATATATAAATATATTTGTTGGAAATCTTGCTCATGTTTACTACTGTAAAGATCAACCTTATTACTAATTGTTATTAACTCAATTATTATTATTATTATTATTATGTCATTTTTCATCATATTTCCATTTCTGCTATGGTCGCACTAACAACCAAGTCTGCGGGAAGACCTAAGGCAGGTCGTGGCGTGTTGTTATGGCTCCATTTCATGTTTTTTTCTATCTCCCCTATCATTCCTAGCGTTACATAGACAAAGTTTTCCTTAGTGTGTGGGCTGTACTTAATAAGACAATTTTTTGTATATCTCTTAAGCTGGGGTTTCCAGGGTTTCTTTCAAGGTGTTGTTTTGTCCCATTTTTTATCATTCCAAGTGCACCTACTATCACTGGCACGACTCTTGTTTTCAATTTTCACATTTTTTCTATTTCAATTTCCAGGTCTTTATATTCAACAATTTTTCGAATTCCTTGGTTGCTATGTTACAATCCGCTGGACAAGCCATATCAATTAATAGACAAGTTTTTTCTTTCTGGTTTTCAACAATAATATCCAGCCTATTTGCTTCATTTTTTCTGTCTGTGTAGATGGTGTAATCTCATAGAATGGTGACATTTTCTAATTCTGTAACCGATCCTGGGTGATGTTCATACCAGTGTTTGTTTACAGATTTTCCATAGTGTTTGCCCCATTCTATCGTGACAATTTTTATATTCATTTGGGGCATACAGAACAACCTGAGATTAGATGGTCTATTGTTTCTTGGTGCTTATCACAGCACCTGCATTTTGGATTCACATTATTATGTATAATATTTGCCTGAAAGTTTCTAGTGAAAATACTTTGGTCTCAGACTTTAATCCAGATGCACGTAACTTATTATTATTATTATTATTATTATTATTATTATTATTATTATAAGAAAGGCAAACTTTGTGAATTATTATTATCTGATAATTACTCTTTTTTAAAATGATCTATTGGTGTTCTTAAGCGTATTCAGTTTTAAAATAATTATATTTTTATGGTTTGAGAGGACTATCATATGCATTCACCACGCGGAAATATAGAATCCTCATTCAACATAAGTTTTCTTGGACATGATAACTCGTCTTAGTGTGCTGTCTTTTGGAAACAAATGAAATTTGCAAATTTACTTTTAGTCATATGAGAACGAATTAATATTTACAGAATTGTACGCCTTATATATAGACCCGTGTTTTTAAGATAATTCACACTCATTTAAATTCTTGAATTTACAGATTATGTATGACGGCATAAATTATTGTGTACTTATTATCATTAGGTTTTTATATGTGAATATACAATACATATATAAGATAATTTGGTAAACTTTGAACTTGACATGATTTGCTGATGAATCAATGCCATCAGCAAAAAGGGTTTTATTTTCTGATGAAACATTAGAATAAAAGTTATGCAAATTGTTTTATATATTTAGCATTTCGTCGGATTTTTATCTAAACTTTACTCACATGTGGATATATATAAACAAGTAGACAACTCTTATACAGTAAAAGTCATGGTTTTACAGACAAAATCAAGTTGACATAGAGCAAGGTTATATTTATTAGATAATCTTCTGTATCAGTTTATTTATATTAAAATAAATCTATTTTGAACTCGCAAATAAGAGATTCTATTTTCATCAATTCTTACGGGCAAAGAACAGACTAGTTATAACGTTAAAATATATTGATTTTTCTCGTATGGTGTTAGTATTCAAGAATATGAGAAAATTTTTTTCACTGTTATCTTTTTCAAAGCAGAAAAAATAAAATCGCAGATATTCGAATCACAGGCATTTTACATACATCCAATACGTGAAGAGAACATGGAAAAAGCACATATGAATAGACATAATTGAATGAAAACAATAAAATATTATGTAGTCACATATACACCGAATTGAAGACATATACATATTTATATATGTTAGTGCATTCGTTCCTTATTCGGTGCCTAACTGTACTAACTGTTCTGGCCTTGTACCAGCCTAGGCTAAATAAATCATGTAAACATTTTTTCCGGAAGCAGACTACAATCCTTGGCAGGTATCAACAACAATAACAATGGGTAGCATTCCTAACCCTCCCACTGCATCCGAAAAAAAAGGATAAAAGAAGAATAAAAAAATAAAGAAAGTAAATCATCAAAGTAAACGAACGTGTCCTTTACTTAATAATAGACCAGCGAAGGCTATCCGGTAGTCTTATTTGCATGGCATTGTTTTCGGGTGACACCGGCCAGTCTAAGTGCTCTTTAAATTAGGTTCCCTGCACCCGGTGTTGGCCAATAACAGGTAATTAGAGGCCGAAGGTCCCAGGTGTAATATTCTAGTGCACCTAGTCAGGATGTGGGTGGACATTTAAATACCCAGGCAACGGATCACTACGACGACGACGATGATGACGACTTTTTATGCTTTAACGCCTTCTGCTAATTCAACGAATACTTGCGTATGTCAAATCCGATAGCCGACGACATTCTCTCTTTCACTCTCTTTGTTTGATATCCTTTTTATTTTTTCTTTATTTCTACTTGATTTACTTTAGATAACTTTCTTTCTTCCTATCCAGTTAGTTTTCAAATTTTCCTGTCGAATGACGCGAAAGGCTACTTAGAAAAAAGTAATAAATTAGTATTGCATAATACCTAGTATATGACTCAATGTCTGCGACTATTATGAAGCTTTTCGCATGAAATGCATGGACGCATGGACATGGAAACTCACAATTCATATAACACATCCATTAAGGAGAAAAGAAGATTGATAAGTTTTATATCTTTTCATTTTATCGTTATCATTTTTAACAGCAGAATTCCTTGAAAAGTACTGTTAGAGAAGTCAATCAAGTTCCAGGCATTTACCTCCGTTCACTGCTATTACCCGGGATCGCATTCATTTTTTCTTCTGTCAGATATCATTTATTGCACTGTTCTTTTCTTTGCAGATATTCTGCATTCTCTTAACTTTGGCGTTGAAATCCGCAAGTTTTTTTTTTTAGCTTCCACTTAGGTATCTTGTTTTTCACATTTAAAGCCCATCACCCTTGTACATTATTTATGTATTAATTTTCGACTTTGTGATACACACATATATATATATATATATATATATATATATATGACACACACATCTATCTATCTATCTATCTATCTATCTATCTATCTATCTATCTATCTATCTGTGTGTGTGTGTGTGTGTGTGTGTGTGTGTGTGATATCACAAAATTTATAAATTCACATATTCTTCCTTTAAAAACTTTCAATTCAGAGGAATCGTTCGAATATAGTATTATGATAATCGCGGGAAATAGACTTATTGGGAAGAAAAGAAGGAACTGCAATTAAAATAAAATTTAATATTAAAAACGGGGAATGTGGGGAAAACCCCCAAGAATAAACACTTCCAGTGAGTTTTAAAAAAGAAAATATATTAAAAAAACACCCAGAAGATACAAAGAACAAACAAATTTCTTCTTTTATCAGCACAAAGGTAGCCAATGTCATTCAATATATACTGCTTCTAAGATGTGCAGATTTTTAGTCGACCGTGATTTGCCCAAAATAGAAAACCACGGGTCACTGTACGTATATTCACACTCTGGATTATTCAAGAAGTACTAACCTATCACGAAATCCTGTGCCTTCAGATTGTTGGCAAAAAAAAAAAAAAAAATACAAGGTTAAAAAGGATTGGATTAAGGGAAAAATGTACAATTTTGTCTATTAAAATATATATACTACGTAGATGTGCATTATGGTGCAGTAGATATCGTAACGGAAAAAGAAATTGGAGATCCGAGTTCGAATTTCAGTTGAATTCGTTGCGTTCACTTACGTGCAAATACTCTTGGGAAAGATATTAATCCGTCGCTTCTCCATCCAGCTATGGGTTAAATAGCAGGATAGATTGGGGTCTGTTACTTTGGTTGGCAACGAATCTACTGCAGAAAATAATGGCAACCTACTGCGGGAAAATCTTCTGCTTGAATGATCATGAAAGAGACATGATCACTCAAGCGTATATCACGTATGGCACTTAACACACTAACTGATACTTTTCCGATTTTTATGTTACTTTTTGTGTCGAATGTAACACCTTAGTCGAGGTAGTGACTTATACACATGTCCACATATTGTACAACAGCGAGATTTCCTTCTCCTAAACCGGTTATCACCCAAGGCTATAGAACCTAGTCTATACTGCTATTTTACCATAGCTGATAGTGTTTTTTTTTAAATTATCATCATGTTTTGACTGTTACATTGGAATTTATTTTTATATTATTTTGAAAATGAGCCTTCATTTACTGTTGCGTATGGCTGAAAAAATACGACACAAGAGATAAAACATCCTTGAAAATAGCTATAGAAGGGACCAAAAGCGCTTGGGACAATAAAAATCATGGATAATTTTTGTCTTCCCTTACTTCTAGAAAATAAAGAATTCTAAAAATACTGGAAAAACTTAAAATATTAACTAAATTTTTCCTTGTCGGCTGTCTTTTACTGTCGGCTGTCTTTTATATATATATATATATATATATATATATATATATATATGTTTGTAGGACCAAAAATAGATTCAACAAGACTGGGGATGTGAAGAACAGACAAGCACGTCATCCTCAAACTGATCGATCCCCACAGCTCGTCAAATCCACCCGGAGATGCTAAGAAATCCGAAGAGGTCTCCCAGAAATCTTGTGACAAATGAAGAATGTATCAACCTTTCTCTATAATCTTAAGACGTTTTCTTACATAAAAAGAGAACGCTGTTATTTGCATGCTCTGTGAAGAAACGACAAGTCAGCTGCCAACTCCCTCATTTGATGTTCAACAGCCAAACTTCAGTAAGTCTCGGACAGTTACTAGATGACAAGGATCGGCCTCTGTAATCGTGTGGGCTTCTGAGACTGCGACAGAAAAAAATTCTTTGGTTTTTGTGAAACTAGGATTTGAAATTAACGGAGAAAATTATATGAAGGACATTCTTGAGTTACCGCTATTGCCTTGTGTAACAAGAAAAAAAAAAAGACAAAATCCTTAAAATAAAAACAAACAAACAAACAAAAAAACCCCCCCAAAAAACATTTAAAAAACCGACGTTGGTCATGCCATCAATATTCAACACCCTCTTCTTGGGCCAAAACAACTCAAGATTTTATAAGAATTTGTATTCCCCATTTCATCTCGAAAGAAGAATGAGCTTCATCATCCCTATACCCGAATCTTCTTGACTACAGCATCTGGGGCATTTTGGAGAGCAAAGTTTCTGCTACACTCCACCACAGTCTCAGAAGGCTCTTGAAGGAATGGAAAAAAAATCCTTCAAAGTCTTTTCGTACCTCATCTGATTCATTCATCAAGTATTTCCGCAAACAATTGACGCAGGAGGGGGAATATGTATCAAATAAGTTTATGGTCATAGTCTTTGTTTCCACTTTGTAAAATATTTACATTTTTTTTGTGTAATAAAGATGGACCGAAAACTTTGTAGCCCTAATTATTGAACACCCTGTATATTTACAATTGATTTGAAAATATTCTTAGGAAGATCGTTAATAAATGTGTAGCAGATATTGCGTAGGACCGAGAAGAGAACCTTGGGGGAATACATGCATTAATCTTCCAGGCTTCAGGTAACTAGCCATTTAAAATTAAGTTTATCGACCTATTCGAGAGGAAAGCCTTGATAATCTAGTAGACTCTATCAGAAATACCATAGCTGGGTAGTTTGTCTACCAATCACCATGGCATAGTGAGAATGTGCTCAAAAATACAATCGCTGCAAGGGGCCAAGATAACATTGAGCTTACTAAAGCCTAGGAGTCACAAAACAATAAAACTTAATTTCTGACAAACAATTATAAATCACAGGTTTTTGATACTGAGAAACTTATATGATCAAACGTTTATTCAAAACATTAAATATGGTGACATAAACGCAGCTTAGCCAAATATAAAAATAAAGAACTACATTTATATGAAAGTTGAACATAGAAATTCTAAAACTAAGAAATTTTTGAAGGATTTAAAGTCCTACAAAACCTACTCATTGATTTTTACATCTGGCAAAATTCAAAATGAATATATCAATACGTGAAAACATACTTTTGATCTACCTCTTCTTTCTTTTCTCTCCCATCACCTCTGGTAATAATGTTTGCAATTTCATGTCTGCACGCAGATAGACAAACTAATAGATTTAAGATATATATGTAATGTATATCACCACAAATGTTTGTAGCAAATAGAATGAAATCGATATTTATTTCCTAAACTTGGCCTAAGTTAGAGTCAGAGGAATGAGAAGATAACATTGCATCAATTTTCCAAGTGAAGCGATCTTGCTTTGAAACACGACATTCAACATGATGACTTGTATCTGTGTTTGAACACAGAATTCTGTTCATTCTCCTTGGTAAAGAATTGAAATCCGATTGAGGTTAAAATAAAGAACTTTGGAATTCATTTTTATGGAGTAATTTATTTTTTATAATATATATATATATATATATATATATTTGATTTTTTTTCTTTTCTATTTTGTCTTTTAAGTGTTCTACATTTTTAGCAATTACCACCCTCACACAATCACTACACACTAGCAGTACGATCCTAGCAAGTTACACGATATCATTGTGAACATAAGACTTGAAGCATAAGATTTTAAGCGCTTATGTTTCTTAGAAGACTGTTATATTTACACGTATAGTGTCTGTGCATTTTTTCGCTTAGATTTCTCTCACTTACAATTTGATAAAAACGTGATTCATTATCATTTAATTCAGTTATTTCTTACTGATAATACTCTTGCTATTTTGAAGACAAACAGATGCAACGAGTTGTGGCTGACTTGCATACGGGTAATATTTAACACCAAAATATTTGTATATTCAGCTCAATGAGAATTGTTTATTCTTTAAGCATATTTAGCTGTAATTACGGTTGAAGCTCTTTCACAATGTGTTTAACTCTAAATTTTATAGGAACATCTTTTTCCTTCTTGATATTTTTTTACATTTAAACATTCATCTTTCTCCTAATAGCTTTATTGACCGACAGGAAACCATTAAAAATAAAGAAAAAATGTATACAAGATTTTCCTTCGTATAAAAGAGCAGAAAAAAAAATCTAGATACCAGAAAGATATTATCCTTGTGCCGTTTTAATGTTCTTGTTCTTAATAAAATCAGAAATAACTGAACTAATACACATTTCGTTTTTCGTAAATGACGACAATTTTTTGTAAAATTTGGTTGTCTTAAATTCTTGTCAAGGAAATGTTTTACCATTTTCACTCTTATAAGAGAATATACTTTTCTACTACACTGATATGACGATTGAAGTGCGTGAAAATTTTGCTGAAAATATTTAAAGTATACAGTGAATATTATCAAATTATACATCCATCAAATAATACAACAAAAATAATATAAATATTATATTTATATACTATTTATGTTGTATAAATATAATATTGATTATATTATTTGTTATTACTTACTCAAATGACCTCAAATAAAATAACTACATTGAATCCATACTACATCTACTGCTGAGAGTTTTGGTTCACTGTGTCGAGTCAGGAAGTTTGTCTCGTCAGAATACATTTTACACATTTATAAATCAACCATACATCTATGTATTGAATACTATTGCCATATCTGGTCGGGTGCACATGCAAATAAAACCCAAATGAGGATCTGCAATATAATCGATCTTGATGTGGCAGGTCGCCTTTAGTCACTTTCTACTGACGTGATGTGACTTCCCTCAATTTTTTCTACAAGTATTTTCATGTCAACTGCTCTACAAGATTTTTCCCCTGGTACCCCAACCGCATGTATTTACCCGTGCTACTAGATTGGCATCAAGGTCTCAACCTTTTACTAATGAAATAGTTCATGTAACCGCCTCTTTTATTCTAATTGTTTCTTTTCTCGCACTTCTCATTTGTGGAACTCAGTTCCATTTGCTTGCTTCCCTGGTAGCTACAATCTCCAAAAGTTTAAATGCAACGTTAATTGCCATCTTTTATTTACTTATTTACTTTTATCCATCTCTTATCATTTTTTGATCTCACCTGTACAATTTTTTTTATCCTCTCATTTTATTCCCCACCCAGAGCACTAGTAAGATTTCTGTCTTGTTTGGAGTGAAATCATTATTAAAAAAATGAATGTAATGGGAATAAACTACTCTGGATTTCTTTAAATCCAGAGTAGTTTATTCCCATTACATTCATTAGCTATTGCTAATTTTATAAGATTCCTTCGTTTGATTTCTTTAAATACTAAAACTTTTACTTAACTAAAAATGGTACGCATTTCGATCATACTTAAAATAATTAAAAGATATTTTCATACAAAGTAAATGTTGGATTTAAAGTTTTAAGGGCGATTTGGGGAAGAATTTTTACACAAAAATGCGCATGTGTTACTTCACGAACGCAAATATAGAAAAATTGAATAACTGAAATCTCATGGAAATATATAACCCCAATTAAAAAGAAAACGCAAAATTCTAAATGGAAAGGTTTGATTTATTTTAATATTTTAAAGACTCTTCTTTCTCTCTACCGATGACAAAGAAATTCTAGATATCATGCGTTTCTCAGTATGATACATCGTAATAAAATTTGTCTAGTTTTATTATCATCTAGAAAAAGACTACCATTGAAAGATTTTTTAGAAAGTATTTTGGAAATATAAAGTCGGGTGAAATTTCAGGCAAGCAAAAGAAAAGAAAGGCTAAAATAAAGGAATAATAGAAATGGCTGCAGAAAGTTTCCTTTTAATAATAAGAGGCGCCAACTTATCACCTTTTTCCCAAACATAAAAAATACTCCTCACACAGTTTGGACTAAGTTCTCAGACAAGTTGGCGCTTCTCCTATATAAGACAGTTAACAGGCGCTGTTTCTTACATATCAAGCAGAGCGGAAGATATATATATATATATATATATATATATATATATATATATATATATATATATATAGTTAGTTAGTAGTTGTACCAAAATCTTAGTAGCGTAATAATGAAAATAATGAAAAATAAAAAATAATTTTTTACATAACAAATATTTCTTTTTTCAGCATATCTTTCCTTGCGTTTAATTCAGTGCTGAATATTAAACTTGTAGATAAAACATTATACAGTGAAGATTTTAAATTAAACTTTAAGTAATACCTACATATTATGCTACGAACTTGTCAAACATTAAAAAGGCTTAAGCCCGTGTGTCTCTTATTAAAAAAATAATTGTATTTTTAAAAAATTAATTATAATAATAAAATGAACTTGGTTTACATTGATGAGTCAAAATATAATAATGGATGTAGGACAACTCAACACCGTCAACTGAGCACCGAGACAACTCAACACCAAGACAACTTAAGACCGAGACAACTTGATAAACATAACCTTTTTTTTATAAGTGAATATAAGTAGTTTATTAAGGATGAAAATTTAAATTAGTGAACATTTTTGTTGAAATAAGGCATTTGAAACGATATTATGTAAAATATGAACCAAGTTTATGCTCTTAATTATTTTAACAAAGTAAATCGCAAAGAAATTTATTTTTTGATAGAATAAATTGACATACAAAAATAATAAAAAACACAGATGTTTTTAATTACTTTTTAATAAAGTAAATCGAAAAATGAAAAAGAAGATGCATCTTTTGTTTTTCGTTATTTTTGATAAAGTAAATCGTAATGTCATTTATTTTTTAATTAACTAAATCGACATTATAAAATATTTTTATAAAGATAATTTAATATTTCAGAATTTACTTTAAAAATGTCTTATTTAAAGAAAATATTCGTTAATTAATATTTTAATCCCTAATAAATTACTTTTATTCGGTTATAAAAAATCGTTTCTTCTGGCGTTGTGTTGTCTCGGTTCTGAGTTGTCCCTGTGCTGAATTGTCCTGGCTCTTCGTCTGCGGTATTCAGTCGTTGCTGTTGACTTTGTGGTGTTGAGTTGTCTCTTCCTATCAAGAATACGTGCTACTGTCTCATAAAAACTGAGCATGTCAGTAACCAATATACATTGGCAGATGATTAAGCTTTAAGTACTTCATTTTGATCTATTGAATGTTGAAGTCATAGGCAAGGTATTTAAGTAACTTTCATAATGTTCAAACTTCTTTTTCAGAAGTCTTGGTAAGAACATTCCTGAAATAGTACGTGGTATGCTCACATACAGTTGTTGCAATCACCCACTGACACTTGCCAGAAGAGGAAAAAATCATCAATTGCCCAGATTTACCGATGCAAGAGATGAACGGAGGATAACCCATCAAGTACGGTCTAACAGATAGATGTAATCAAGGTCAAATAAGTAATGCATCTCAATGCACAGTACATTGATTCTAATACCTTATGCAGCTGCCTAGCTACAGAGCAGTTAGGATACCCATGTTAACCATGCGTCTCTAATGGGAAAGCGAATATTGGCGATGGATATTAGTTACCATCGGAGTTGGCGGCACTTTCATTATTGGAAGAAGCTTGTCTTCAATAAGGTGAAAGACAAAGTAGATGTGCCACGATGACATTAGAATGTATACTGGGAAAACAACAATCCGGTAGAGGCTATGTAGTTGGATGTGTTCTGCTGTCATGCATTGGCTCCTGTCATCACGTGGAAATTACTTTTTCATGTACCACGTATCTAAGTATCATTGCAAATTAAGTATGCCCCTGAGTGATAACAGGCTTCTACAATGGTATTGACATCCTAGAGTGGGGCAATACGCAGTATCTATCTATCTATCTATCTATCTATCTATCTATCTATCTATCTATCTATCTATCTATCTTGGCGTTGATACCGTCAATCTAGTTTTACAAGTTTTCCTTTCAATTTGCTTTCACAAGTATTAATAAAAGTAATTCTAATTTTATGCTCATTAATTTATATAAGGCCTATACAGATAACTATTGTCTTTTTAAGTAGATATGATTGTATTTCGTGTAATCAGGTTTAAAGAAATGCACACAAATTTCCGATTACTTCAGGATGCCTGTTCAAGAATTCTGAAACTTTTCTCAGGCAATCAAATTGAAGTCTAAAATTGCTAATTTTTATTCTAAGCAAATGAAAGTATTGAATATATAGACGAAGTTAGTTCAGGTTTTTAGAATTAGATTTATTTTATTATTTTTATTTAATTGCCGGAAGTTATACTTATAAAAAGTGTCAAACATATTTTTGAAATAATTTCTACACTGTGTGTACTAAATTCTAATGCTTAAGTTCGGAAATGAAAGATTATGCAAATTTAAGATCTGCAATATAATCGATTCTGACCTGACAGCTTGCCTTCAGTCATTTTTTCTCCAACATGATGTGGCTTCCCTCTGTCTTTTCTACAAGTATTTTCATGTCAACTGCTCAACAAGATTTTTTCCCTGGTACCCAGACCACATATATTTACCCGTGCTACTAGATTGGCGCCAAGATCCCAACCTTTTACAGTTGAAATAGCTAAATGTAACCTCCTCTTATATTCTAATAGTTTATTTTCTCGCGTTTCTTATTTGTGGAACTCAGTTTCATTTGCTTGCTTCACTGGTAGCTACAATCTCCAAAAGTTTAAATACAACGTCAATTGTCATCTTTTATTTACTTGATTCTTATCCTTCTCTTATCTTTTTTCGATATCACCTGTACAAATTTTTATCCTCTCACTGTAATCTCCTACACACTAGTAGCATTTCTACCTTGTTTGGAGTGAAATGATTATAAAAAGGAAAATTATAAAAAATAATATGAAAATTTAATATTAAAAGGAGTTTTTATTAATGAAAATTAATAAAATCATGAAATAAGGATAATTTCTCATATAATAATTCACAGAATAGAATAGGAGGAAGATAAATGTACACTTTCAAGTGAAACTTTTTTTTGCCACATATGGCAAGCATCTTGCTCATATGATCATATGATTGATTAAAAAAAATGAATATTTAAACAATAATAAAATACACCTGTATTTTCAGAAACTTTAGAGAACACCACAGTGTTAAAAAAATATTAGTCCTATCTCTGACACCGGAAATAACATTGTTACATTATCTTTTGACACTCAAACCCGAAAGACAGAAAAGAAAGAAAATAATAAAGAAAGGCGACAAGAAAATTATAGGAAGAAAATAACCGCGATATCCTACATATGTACGCGTTCGGAGGTACACGCATTATCATACACACGCACGCACATACACATAAATACACACATACAAGCACACAAAACATTATTGATACCATCTGTCGGGTAGACCGAACATTTACATAATAGTCTGAGAAACTCTGGAGTAGAGGTGCTGAATACATTCATCAATCAGCTAATTGAAAAATCTTATATTTGTATTAATCACACACACACACACACACACACACACACACACACACACACATAGATAGACAGATTGATATATATAAAAGAAAGGCGATAATGCCACTAAGACGCAAGTGTCAGCTTGGAGTGAAATAGAATGAAAAAACTTTATAAAGAACCAGAAACCCAATCTTAAACAG
>JBBBDQ010002507.1:860000-887500 GCA_037127315.1 Ascarosepion bandense
TTTATAATAACCCAACAGGCACTAAACTAAATTCTTTACAAAAAACCAATGTAGTGTACCAATTTACATGCCCATTCAGAGATTGCATCTCTGATACTACTCAAAAACCTAGTACATATATTGGTTTTACCACAACCACGCTCTCCCGTAGACTTACATGTCATCTTTCTGATCAGAGTACTATTAAACAACATTTCTCTGAAAAACATAAACATGTAGGTAATATCAGACTGATTTTGGTCAACAATACGGTGATCCTTACTCATACACACAGTAAGAGGAACCTGCAGATATTGGAGGCCATGTACATCAAATCAAAACAACCAACACTCAATAAAATCAACTTTAAAACAGGAAATAACATATTACATTGCATTTGACTAGATGGTTTTGTTGTCATTTCGCGCTATCCCGCGGTGTGACGTCATAAAACCGCATCGCAAACTTAAGAACTGCGTTTATTATTTTTGGTAACTATTGCCGTTGCCAAGCGGAGTTTTATGTCAACACAAAATAAAATCGTCGGTGATGGTGGATTTTATAATATTTCAGTTTAAACTACCTCTCTGAAGATGGCTCATGTGAGCCGAAAGCTTAGAAGAAAACCAATAAATAATTATCCAAATGTTGGAGAATTTTTGTCTTTATTTTCAACTGAAATTAAAGCAAAAATACGACGTTTAGAACGGCTCATGATTAAACATAATAGACATTCATTGTCTCTTATATTTAATAGAATATGTCTAGAAAATTACTTACTGCCTCGATATACTAAATATATATATATATATATATATATATATATATATATATATATAATTTATTCTTGTATAAATTAACTACAGGATAAAGTCTAACACAATATTTGTATAAAATAATATTTGTATAATATTTGTATAAAATAATATTTGTATAAAATAATCACGAGAGAAAGTCTAATAAACCACAACATAAAAAAATGAATTAGAAAGGAGAAATTTTATAAAAAAACTCCCCTGAAGGTGGATATTGATGACAGACTGAAGGTTCTCTTTAAAAAGAAGTTAAATTTTTTTAGCGATTAAAAATGACTAGAAAGATTTTAAAACAAACTGCTGTGTAGGTTATGAGTTATGATAATAAAAGTGGGAAAAGTTTGTAAAATAATGTTACAAACATATATGTTGGGTTAAGAATAATAGTCAAGATGAATCAATAGCGGAATACAAATGACTGTATAGAATGGTTCAATAACGTCACAAACAGGAAGAGGTAGAGGTTCCTGAAATATGTTATCGTGAATTTTTACTCGGCTTTGAGTGAGCTGAGTGATCTGGTTGTCATACACACTCTAAATGAAGTAAGTAAATAAAATGGCCTATACAAAGATGTTAGATTGGTCCTGATTACGAGTAGCAGCATAAGAAAGATCATACTATTGAAAAAACGATTATGTGAATTGTTCCTGCACACAAGGCCAAGACGATCCATGTGTGGCTTCTCAACAATGTCTCTCACCACTGGTAACCGGACTTGTGGCCGCCTTGACTATTTCTTCTGGGGGCGTGATCGAGGCCAAAACCAACAAGCACACTCACAACAAGGTCGATTCTATGAAAGTTGCTATCGTGGAGGCGTTCGCCGTTATGGACAAGGACATGGTCGTCAAAGCGTTTGACTCATTTCACGCCCGCCTTGAGATGGTCGCCACCGCCGGCGGCGGTTACATTGAAAAATAATGTAGTATGTAACTCTAACCGTAGTTAAATAAACTGTCGGGTCTCTGCAAATACAAATATTGTTTTTATTGCCTATTTCGTTTTCTTTTTGTCAAGTGTCGGATTTTGCTGCAACACCCTGTATATAATACTTACGTAATCTGAAGATTACATTATATGAAACATGTTGTATATAGTATCTACGTAAGCTGACGGTTGCAGTATACAAAGCAGGTTATATATAATATCTCCGTAAGCTGATGGTGGCAGTACATGAAACAAGTTATAAATAATACCTCTATTACTTGAGGGTTGCAGTATAAAAAAACAGATAATAAATAATATCTACGTAATTTCTGGATTGTATAGAAATATCTACGTAAGCTGAGGGTTGCAGTATTTGAAGCAAGTTCTAGATAAAAACTAAGTAAATCGTAGTTTCCACTATACAAAGAAAGTTTAGAGTTGAAACCTATGTAAACTGATGTTACGAGGGAAGATTTAGGAAGCAACTAAGAAAATTGAGTGCTGCTCTATATAATGCAAGTTATATATAATTATGTAAGGTGAAAGTTGCAGTATATAAAGCATATTATAGCGAATAAATACTTAAGATGAGGGTTGCAGCATGCAATGCAGGTTATAGATAATATCTACCTAAGGTGTGGGTTACAGTATACGAAGCAAGTTATAGAAAATATATATGTAAACTGGGAATTGATTTATACGTAACAGGTTATAGATAATATCTATGTGAGGGTTGATATATATGAATTAGGTCAAAGATAATATCTACGTAAACTTTTAGTTCCATTATATGAAGAAGGTTATAATATCTATGCAAGCTGAGAGTTCCATTATACAAAGCAGATTATAGATAATATCTATGTAACCCGAGGATTACAGTATATGAAGCAGATTATATGTAAGACCTACGTAATCTGAAGATTGTAGTATATGAAGTATGCTATATATAGTATCTACGTAAGTTAAATGTTTCAGATAATGTTTTATAGATAATACCTACCTAACTAACTTGAGGGTTGCAGTATAAGAAGCAGATAATAAATAATATCTAATTAAGCTGTGGGTTGCTCTATACGAAACAAGTTATAAATAGTATCTATGCAAGCCTAGGATTCCATTATATGAAGAGGATGATATATAATATATACATAACGTGAACATAATATCTACGTATGCGGAACAGGATATAGATAATACCTAAATAAAGTCATGATGTAACTAAACGAAGAAAGTTAAAACAATGCATTTCGTATTCAGTGATAAAAAAATGTGAGTTAGGTAACGCGTAAACAAACTGAGTGTTTTATGATATGAAAGTTAAAATCAATACCTCACGTTAGTGCAGTTTGTACTATGCCAAGCAGGTTATAGTTAATACCCACGTAAGTTGAAGGCTGCACCTTCTAAAAAACATACCTACAGTAGATGAGGGTTACGCTATATGAAGCAGGTTAGAATAAAACCTACTATCTGTGTGGGTTGCACTATACAATACTCGTTATAGATAATACCTAAATGAAGCGAGGGGTGAATTATACGGAGCAAGTTAAAAAGAATACTATCACAATGGGTCGCACTATGCGAAGCAACATATTGCAAATACATGAATGTTTCACTATAGGAAGCAGGTTTTAACAATACTTATCATTGTCGAAGATTGCACTATGCCAAACAGGTTATAGTTAAGCACATAAGTTATCGGCTGCACTATACGAAGCATGTTATATATAATACCTTAATATACTGAGGGTTGCACGATGTGAAGCAGGTTTTATAATTATTTATTGTGGCTGAGTGCTACGCTCTAAGAACCAAGTGATGATTAATACCTCAGTGAATCTGTTGACTGCACTATGCGAAGCAGGTTATATTTAATACCTACGAAAACTGTAAGCTGCAATATACAGAAAAATTATAGAAAATATCTACGTAAACTGAGGGTTACACTATGCGAAGCAGGTTTTAGAATTAGCACTATACGAAGACCCTTATAAATAATACCTAGCTAAACTGAAGTTTGCACTACGAGAAGCAGATTTTAGAATGACCTACGGTAGCTAAGCTCTGCTCTATAAGAAGGTAGTTGTAACAAAATCTGTTCATTGCAGTTTATAGATATTGTCTACAGCAGCTCAGCGTTGCACTATGCAAATCAGGTTATAATAATTAAGCCGAGGATTGCAATAAAGGAAGCAAGTTATCGATAATACCTAAATAAACTGAGCGACAAACTATAAGATGCAGGTTGTAGATAATACTTACGTAAGCTGTGCTTTACACTACGTGAAGCATGTTACAGATAATATCTTATGAAGTTACGTGTTGATGTATACGAAGCAGATTATAGATAATACGTAGTTAAACAGAGGCTTGTACTATATGAAGCCGGTTAATGGTAATAGATGGTGTCTTGATAAAAGCATCCATCTTTCTGTGCTATCAATAGGTGAATAGGGATAGATTGGTACGCCTATTGTCCTGTCAATATTCCTTTCATGTTTATTGAACGACACTGGAGGTTTATTCATTGTTTTCTGTTTAAAATATGATTTACCAGTTCTTTCTTCCATGACCTTAGTGATTTAGCTATCTTAAGCTTATGTTGACGTCAATGATTAGTTACATTTCAAGGTTACTTGGTTGATAATTTTCTGGTTGAAGATTCCGGCTGGTAGTAAGGAGACTGAAATCTTCGGTAGTGCTTAGAGGGGCTGCTCTTATCAAAAGTCGCATAATATAGTGTTATTTTAGTGCCATGTTGCGTATGTATTGATGTACCTGCATGTATTTCTAGTGAGCAACTCTCAGGCCACATCGTAACCGCCTTATGGCAAGTTTGTATTGCCATAGAAGACGGCTAGTGACAACTATTTTGGCCTTTTTTCTTCTTAAAACAAAATATTCTTATGACAGATAGAGTGAAAAGAAATACGAGTAAATCAGTTAACAAAATAATCACTTACTCTGCCTCAAACGTTATTTCTCCCATATTTGTAGTATTCGTAGCAATTCTGTAGTATACAATCTTTTCTTTTTCATCATATATCTTTTCACAATTGCGAACCTAATTTAAATTCTCCTATCGCTTAGCAACGAATTATCGGTTACATGCTATCTTCCAGTTTCTCGAAATGACTCTAGAAAATATATGCTTGACTTTAGTAGTTACAAATAGAAAAATCTCTTAAATGCAAGGGAATTGTCTCCTGAGAGCCCAGATGATTATTTAATGTATTTTTAACTTTCGTTATGCACTCTGTTAGATATATCTTTTTTCTTTACCGCTCTGCTTCTCAGAACCGTAAAATATTAGATAAATTTTCTGACAATAAAGAAATCTCTCTCTCTCTCTCTCTCTCTCTCTCCATTTATCGGCTAAAATTTTTGTGTTTGGTGATTTTAATGCTCATCACATCAATTGTCTTAATCACTATAATGTTACTGACATTGCCGGTATTCAGACTTTCAATTATTCTGTTGCTCAGTCTATCAAACAAATAATGAATTTTCTTTATTAGTTCCCCTAATAAAGCTGATTGATATGCTCTTTTACTTGATTTGTTTCTTAACTCCTCTACTAGCTCTTATACAACTCTGTCCTGTTGCCAATACGATCACGCTGTTGTATATTAAAAATACCCTTTCTATTTACACGACTTATTTTTGTTATCGGCGTACTTATTGGCATTTATTCATGACTTTCTTTGAGACGACCCTTGGATTGATATTCTTAACCTTTCTATTGAGAATTGTTCCATAGGTATTTCTTCTTAGGATAAAACCGACATCGATGATTTTGAACGTTCTCGGAAATACCACGTGAAACCAGAATCTTCTCCTTATTTTCTTCACTATGAATAATATGCATATAACTCCGTCCATGGTTTCAGCTTTAACCATAAAACTGAAATCACACAAAATGTGGACTTGATGGTATTCCTGCAAAAATCCTTAGTAAAAGTACTTCTGAAGTACTCCTGTTCTATCTAAGTGTCATAATAAATGCCTTCTTCTACTGCTTTTTGCTTTGTTTCGTGTTGTATCTCCTGCAGTTCCAGTTTTTAGGAATTCAGGTGATATATCGGCTAATTAATCATCTTTTTGGGAAGTACTAGAAATATTAATCAGCTCTGAATTGGTTAAGTATCACGCCTCGCAGGGTTTTCTTTTATATAAGTAATATGGCTTTGGCTTCTCTAGGTCAACTGCTGATGTATTAACGATTATTACTAACAGAGTTCATCAATCCGTAGTTAAGAATGTTGAAGCTCAGTCTGTGACTTTGCATATCTCGAAGGCATTTAACAGGGTTTGGCATGTTGGCCTTCACAACTTGTAAGATTATGGTATTCATGGACTAATTTTCTTTTACTAATTCTGTCATTTTGATCAAATCCCAAAATGAAGGTTATCTATATCTTTTTGCATTAAACCAGGTGTGTCCCAGGGCTCTATCTTTGAACCTACGTTGTTTCCAATTTTCTTGATGTCATGATTTCTCAACTCGGTATCTATGCTGATGACACAACTTTTTAATCCTCTCTTAATAGTAAATTTGACCGGTTTGTTAAGGTAAAATTTGTAGCTAATCTAAAAAATGACATACAATATTTTTTTTAAATGAGGCAAGCAATGGCTTGTTAATTTTAACGCCTTCAAAACGAAATTACTTTCTTTTACTTCTCGGAGAAATCTTTTTTGTTTTCCACCAGCATGGCTGATGCTAACCGCTAGGAGAAGGACTCATTGAGCATTCACAGGGGTTAATCTTTTCCGCTTGCATGAAATGGAAGAATTATATTAAATCAATTGTTAGATCTGGTGCTAAGAAAGTTCGTCAAATGAGCTGTGCTTAGACAATGTTTCTTAATAGAATTTATCTTACATATTTATAAGTCTATTATTCTTTCATGCTTGGAATATTACCCCTACATTAGGTTTGGTGCTTCTCTTATGTATTTAGATAATCTTGATGAAATCCAAAGAGTCATCTGCAATGTTATTTTTCCTGACTTGGCATCACGGGTTCAGTCACTTTATCACGGCCGTAACGTAGCTTCTCATTGCCTTATCTAGAAATACTTTCATAGTAATTATTCTTACGAATTTTTCTCTATGCTACTTAAAATATATGAATATGAGCGCAGTATTAGATTTGGTGGCAAAGTCTCATTATTTTTCATTTGAAATGACTAGACGTAACCGGAAGTGCTATGCAAACAGTTTCTCTTCTCGCACTTCTCACTTGAGGAAATCTCTTCCGGCTTCATACTTCCCAGTCAACTTTTATCTTCAACAATTTAAATGAAAAGTCAATCGCTATGTTCTATGTGACTTATTCCCGTTCTTTTATTGTTCTCTCTCGATAATAGTATTTTTGTGTAAGATTTTCTAACCCCTTGCATCTTAGTGGCTTTATTGGCTTGGTTGGTGTGACATAATTAAAAAAATACCTACGTAACATGACGGTACGAAGCTGATAGATTATACCTAATTAACCTGAGGGTTACACAATACAATGAATGTTTTGTCAATACCTATGTAAGTTGAAGATTGTACTGTATCAAGCAGATCATAGATAATAACTTCTTAAACTGAGGTTCACTCAGTACAAATCAGGATATAGATAATACTTCGGTAAATTAAGGGTTACTTTATAAGAAACAGGTCAAGGTAATACCTACTGTAGCTGAGGGTTGCATGTTACGAAGCATATAGATAAAACCTACGTAAGCTGAGTATTTTAGGTACCTCCATTACAGCACAAAAAACCAGCATAGTATGAATTAAAAAGGTCCAAAACTTAATAAAACAAACTTTTTCCATCAAAACGTTTCAAATATTATTAAGAGGAACGATCAAAGTAATTTTTATTTAATTTATAAAATTTTTTAATCCCTTTTAACATTTTCGAAATTTTGGCTGAAAATTTTGTTTTGATTTGAGTTAGCGTTGCAGAAAATCTTACGACTGTTTACAATCAATCACGTAATTTTTTACGTAACTCACTTTTTTGCTGACAAACACATTAATTTGGAAATTCTCGCAAAAATCAAATAATTGTCAGATTTTAATGAAACATTCAATATTCATTCACAAATGAATGAAATTATTTTTGAAATTATTATTTTTTTTTTAAATATTGATGAAAACAATTTTTTTTAACTCTGTTACCCCCTCTCCACGTAAATTCATGACATTTTAATAATTTTTAATTTTCTGCAATTTACTTTTTTATTAGTTAAACGCAGAACTCAATGGGGAATATAAATTATCTATTTTTTTTTAATTTAAAGTTATTTGGCACTATGCAAAAATCTGCTCCGAAGAGTAAAATAAAAAAATGCAATAAAACTCTGATATAATTTAATTTGATAAGCTTTTAATTGCTGGAATAAATAATAAGAATTATGGACATTATAGTCTGAAAAAAATTTTTTTTCGATTACTAATTAAATTTTAAAAGAATTGTTTTTATTTTTTTTATTATTATAATAATTCATAAAGTTTTAAAAATCTTTTAAAGAACTGTTGTCCTTTTTTTTTAGTTAAGAATTGATGATTATATTGCCTATCAAAAAATTAAAAAAATAATAAATATTTTTCACCTTTTATATTTTTAAAATAATTAAAAGTTTTTGTGTGTAAATAAATATGTTCATTTAAGTACGATGTTCCATAGGGGTCATAAAAAGTTTCCATAGGGGCCGTATTTATTTTAGAAGTTAACCAGTGTTTTGGATTATTCCCCTTACATGGAAAACGAGAGAAACCGCACTCTGATTCTGCTTCAAGTCTCTTCAAGACGTTTATAAAATTCAACAGCCTTGTTCCGCAAGTCATTCCTTAAACATTTAAAGCAACTTTTACATTTTAATTCCTAATTTTTTAATTTTGTTAAAAAAAAAAAATTGTGAAATTCACAATTTGAGGAGGCACCTAAAATATGAAAAATAGATATTAAAAATAAAAATGAATAAATGCGATAACATTATAAATTATTCAGTTACCTCTGCCGTTATTTTCATTCTGTTATTAAATTGTAATTTTTTTTATTGTTCATAAAACCTCTTCAAACATAAGCCTACAAAGATAAACTAACTAAAATTCCATCAAATATTAGATAATTGCTGAAAACTGTGTTAAATTTTTAAATTTAACATAGTTAAAAAAAACGATTTGTATGAATAAGATTTATACAAAATTCGTCTACCATACTTTTAACCGGATATTGTAAATCATCAGTTGTCAGCTGCTGCTAAGGTACTGATAAGGTGTTGACAGTTGTGATAACAAGGTTACCGTAATTGAGGAATGCTTTTTGAAACATTTTTCAAGCAGTAAGCTTGTAATTCTTGTTTCAAGTCAACTTAAAGTAAGTTTAAATTCGGTAATTTGAATAAAATAATGTCAGCGAGGTGTATTTTATTTTTGTAAGATTTTTTAAAACCGAGAATTGGCTTCTGTTTAAAATGGATGAAAAATGGCGGAAAATTTGAAATTTAATTTTTTTTTTAAATTTAGAAAATTTTTAATTCCAATCAATATAATTTTGGTTAAATACACCAGGGTATTTTGCTTACTGGAATTACTAAATTTAATCCCTTGGCTTTCAATTAAAGCTTGAAGATAACTTATTTATTTTTAAAATTTCAATTTAAATTTAGGTATAGAAAATGAGTGGAGGTACCTACACTATATGAAGCAGGTGTTAGATAATGCCTAATTAAACCGAAGATTGCACGATACAAAGTAGGCTATATAAATACCTACATAAGCTTGATTTTACACTATGCAAGTGATAAATAATGACTGCACCATATGATGATTGTTAAACTGTAGAATGCAGATTATATATACTAACTATGTATGCTAAAGATTGCACTGTATTAAACTAGTTCTGTGTAATATTTATATGTTGTGGGTTGCATCTTACAAATCATATTTCACATACTACCTATCAATACAGATGGTCGCACTGTGTTAATCAAGTTCCAAGCAATACTTACGAATGCTTGCGACTGCTCTGTGCGAAGGCGGTTCCAAATATTACTTATGTTAGGCAACGATTGCACTCTATGGAGCAGGTTATAGATAGTAAGTATGTATGCAGAAAGTTGCACCATAAGAAGCAGGCCTAATGACATGCGATGGGTTGCAAATAATATCTACATATGCTATACGTTCAAGGTTGCATATTATACTTATGTATGGAGATGCTTGCTCTGTGTGGAATAGTTTATAGAAAATCATTACGTGTGTCGAGAAATTTTTTATGCAAAATAATTTGCAAATAATAGTTTTTGTATGCGAGAGAGCTTGCCTTGGTGCCTGGCTTAGGCATGATGTTTATGACTGAAGGAGTTCTGTTGTTTTGTTTATTCTGGCTCGACGGCATGTGTTCACTCCTAATAGTATACCTATATTTTCATGATAGTCAGTGATTCAAACCTTTGAGTACCTCCTAAGGAGGCTATCCCATCAGCAGGTGTATAACATCCGGGCTGCTGTTTTGCATCTTTTGAATGACATCTGATTATCGCACTGTATAGAACAGGTTATAGTTCAATATTACATATGCAGAAGCAGGCTAAATATGATATTTACGTATGGTCTAGTATACATTGTACGGAGCAGATGGCAGATAATACCTAAAAATATTGATGGGTGATCAGTACGAAGCAAATTATAGATAATGCGTAAATATGTTGGTTCCTGAATACATTTTTCATGCGTTTATAATTAAGTTTGTCTAATCTACACATCTTACTTTTCTTGTCAGTGAGAAAGGGTCTACAATAAAAAAAAGACAAAATTAAATGGTTAAAAACAGTTTCATACATACTGCAATTCAGAATATTCTACCTGAAACAGTGGTCACAAAATACAATAGAAAACTTGACTCAGCTTATCAAATGCACTCAGCAAATATTTGGCGACAGTGTTTTATTTGAATAATCTTGTCAGTAAAGATTGTTTACATCAAAAGAAAAAATATGTAAAATATGTAACCAGTAACTTAGTAGACATAAAAGTGCTTTTAATCACACTTTTAGATTAGAAAAAAAAAGACAAAACAGTAAATGTTTTGATTTTTTTTAGTTTTCAGTTTCAACGTGGTCAGTAGACACGCCCATATCAGAGTGTTTGAACCTCCACCCTCTTCCGCATTTACAGGTGCGATAGTTAAGATATAATAATGCTGTTATTCGGCCTTTGCAACGAGTTATACTAGGTTTTGTTAGAGAAGAAATAAAGGAAGTTGTTTCTATCAATATTTTTATTAAGAGGAGCTGAATACCAAAAATTATGAAAATCCTTTATTTGAAACTAAGATTTTCTTAGCTGAAGATAATCTTGGCATTACAGAATCTTACCAAACAATTAATTAGAATATATATATATATAAGATTTGCGAGTTCCGAGAAACAGCAATAAAAATACGATGAAAAAAAAGAAAGAAATCTTTTCAGGAAAAATCAATCAGTCAATTAAGTGCCATACGTAATACACGCTTGGACGATCATGTCTCAAAAGAGACATGACTGGCAGAAGATTTTCACGCAGTAGGTTGCTTTTCCTTTCTGCGGTAGACTGGTTGTAAACCAAGGCTATAGAATACAATTTGTCCTATTTAACCCATAACTGGAGGGAGAGCGGACGGATTCATACCTTTCCAAGGGTATTTGCGCGTATGAGACCGCAATGAATTCCACTGGAATTCAAACTCGGTTCTCCGATATCTCGTTCCGAGCCGATATCAACATGTTTCCGAGCCGATGTCAACACTGGGCACTAATTTATCTACCCATAAAGGGCAGACGCGCTTTTCGATTTTTCATCATGTAGTATTGTTCTATAGCTTAGCAATAATCTAGGAAGAAATGTTTCTGCTATTTTATTCCCGTTGCAGACATATTTTCAGTTCATTTATCAGCTTGCACCATCTTTGTTAATCCGTTTGATTGCGGATTGAGTTTGGAATTTTATATGGTTGACATCCAATTTTATTCAACCATTACCATAGTTCCTCGTCACTGAACTCTGTGGCATTGTCGGATATTAGCGTTTTTGGAAATCCATTTCTTGAAAATATGATTTTTAAAGCTTTTTTTCACGGTCGAAATTCTTTATTTGGAGACCTGTATTACTTCTGGTTAGCCGAAATAGGCATTTACCAGTATGAGTAATAATCCCACTGAATGAGAATGAGCCATGTGTACTCTGTCACAAGGTTGGGATTCTTTAGGCCATGTATGTGTCTTTGTTTGAATTTTCTTCTGGCAGAACGACTACGTCTCCATTACAAGTTACACACTTTTCAATAATTGATTTGTGTTTAAACTCTTTAAAATGCCTTTATGCCAGTGAGCAATTATTCCACTTAATTTTTTATCTTGAATAATATACTGTTCAATATTGAATATTACCTCGTATTCTCAGCTAATTTTTTATCAACAAATATCAGTTTCAACAAAGTGTATTTTCGAATTTTTGAATTTTCAGAAGTAATGAACTTCAATCTCAAAAAAGCATCATGCGGAATGGCATTGCCTTTCGCGTACTCAATATCAAAGTCAAATACCATTAGAATCAAAGCCCATTTTAGAATTCTAGACGAAATTATCCGAGGAAGTTCCTTCTTGAGATTAAATATGAATTCTAAAGGTCAGACCATAGTAGGAATTTCTTTCAAATCAACAAATAAATAGATCTATTTGTCGTCAATATTATGACCAATGCTTCTTTCTAAATATTTGAGTAGTTTGCTTTAGTTTTTACAATTTTCTCGAAAGATACATAAAAGATGACCATTCTGAACTAATTTTCCCGAAATTGAGAGTTCACTTGCGTCGGTTGTTACTTTATAGGATTGAATATTTTTACAACTGGCTTCTTTGCTAGTCTTTAAAGTTTTAAATGCCCATTCGCCAAATAAATTCTACATTCTTTCCCTTAATGGTTCTGTCAATTCAGAGTATTGCTCTATATATCATCTGTAGAAATTTACAAGTTCTAAGAAAGATTCCATTTCGTTTTTGTTCTTAGGTACTTCAACTTTTTATATTTTGTTAATTAAAGATTGGTCTGGTAATATGCCTTCGTTATAAATAGAATATCCCCAAATCATATTTTTTAATAATGTGAACACATTGTTAATATAGTTATTATTTTTTTAATTAAATCAAAACTATACTGGTTTTCCCATTTTAGTTCTTTGTCGATAATAACACCAATACAAATGTCATCCTGGTATCACATTGTATTTTTATATGGCTGCTAATAATTTGTTTTATAACGCTTTGTGAAATCGTGCTTGCAGTTTTGATTCCATACGCTATTAGTGTGCTTCTTGTGATTTCTTTGATTTCTTGTGATTTCTTTGATGATATGTCAACTTCAGATCAATTTTAGAGTATTCTTTCTTACCCGCAAGAATGTTCAAAGCAAATTCTACATTGGAGGATAGGATATAAGTCTGCCCATATTTTATAGTTTACTCCGATTTTGTAGTCACCATAAAAACGCAAACCTCCAGCTTTCTTTCTTAAAAATCACTAACCTGGTAGGCCAATTTGCTTCCTCCAGGCGTAACCCGATCAAGTAGATTTTGCTCCAATAATCTTTTTAGGTTTTCCACAACTATTTAGCAGGTGATAAACTGACACTTGAAAATACGAGTGGGTGGTACATTTTTTTTAAACTTTGCTTTATATTTTTCCGGTTTCTTCTGTCTTAACTATATTCACTAAATTTGTTAAATCTATGTTCAAGACATTTCGTCGAATTTAGGTTCATATCATTTCTTATTAGACCTTGATTCATTTCAGAGTTTGCCATGATAATTGGTAATACGTTAAACTTCATGTTTTTATTTTTTATTTTTTTTTTTCAAAGTAGCCTAATGTTTTTATCATGGAGCCGTCAAACTGATTCAGTTGGCCAAGGCTTTTCTTTAAACTTGATTTTCCTAATTTCTTCTCAAAATAATTCTGGGTATCAAACTCACGTCACTTCCCGGATGTAGTTGCATGTCTAGTGAGACATTATTGATTCAGATTTTTTAATAACCCTTTTTCAGTTCTTTTTTTTTTTTTTTTCAAATGAACAGACTCATTTCTTCTTAATTTTGTTAAACCACCAAATGCTTTTGGATTTACACATACATTTAAAACTCATTCATTTTGAAACACTTTTCAGATTTTTTCTTTTTTATATATGCCGGACATTTTATCTTTGATTTTTATTACCACACTTCTGTCATTTTCTTTATCGCAAATGTATCTCTACCAGATCTGTGACTTTGTTGAATTAAATTTTTGAACCAATTCTTGTTGCTGAACAAATTAAACACACTGTTCTAGTGAAAAGTTTTCAAGTCGTAACTACATTAAAGTCATTTGTCAGTACTCCTTATTTTGAAGGTCGTTTACCAATTTTATTTTAATCAAATGTTCTTCGATTACTTGGTTTTCTGATTCCAGTTTTCCAAACTCGCAATATTTGGAAATATTCATTCACATTTTTGAAAATTTTCATGAACTTCGCTCTTTCTACAGTCACTAGCTTTTCTTAGGGTCTATGTTTTTTTGTTTTTTGATTTTCTCCACCTGACTTGGATGTGCAGTCCCTCATAACCTGAAATTGCCAAGAGATTAGTTATTATGTGATTTTCTTCTCTAAATGGTTTAAAATTCTTCAGATTTTTTTGCCCTAGCTTTATCGCTTTTGTGTGTACTCGTGATAATCGTGCATTGGGTAAGAACCCATTGAACAATTATTGTAGTATTACTAACTGACGGGAAGTGGTAGGTGCTTAACTAACTCATGAACAATAGCTGTAGCTATTTATAATCTTGGTGACTTCCTATGTAAATAAGTAAGACAATTTCCCGAGGATATGAGCTAAAATTTCGCTGGAGGCTTATCTTTTGTCTCAGTGCTGCTTAATTAATGGCGGGAGAGTATTTTATCAAAATAAGACAGAATGTTACAACAAAATGCAACAGAATAAGATGAAAGACTAATCGAAAATAATGGCGATTGGAATTCGGAGTGTCATCGACGTCTAACGGACTTTTGAAATTTAATTGTTTTTACAAGAAAATTTTATTATCGAGTAAGTGATTTTGTTCTACGTCTATCATTGTCTTCGTTTCGCTGTTTTTGTACTTGTATTTGTGAACTTTTTCTTTTTTTTTTTGGCTGTGGTGAAACCACAATGGTAGAGTCTCCCCAGCCTAATGTTGAACCAACAGCGTCTAAAGCGCCGTCCGTTTGGACTAACAATGTGTAGAAAAAAGACGCGGTCTATTATAGCCACATGCGTAAAAATTACCAAGAATTTATAAGCAATAATGATCACCATTCCAGAAGCATTGGATGTGGTGTCTGCGAAGATAATCTCTCTGTTAACAACTGACGTAACGCATAAATTTATCGGTGTCAGCGGAGAGATCATGGTGGAGGCCCTAAAAGGTTTGAAAATTGCTCCAAAGATTTGGGCAAGGCATTCGCTTTCTATGTTGGATGTACTTCTTTCAACACAAGAGGAGGCAAAGAATCTGGCGAGTAGTGTTCTGCAGACAGAAAATATGGGCACTCGTTGTACTCGAATTATTGTTCATGGTGTGACGCTGGATAAATCCAGTGACCATGTCTGAGGCTTTTTCGCCCAGCTTGGTACAGTGCAGGCGGTAAATCGAATTGTCATCAAGGTGGGAGTTCCTACAGGAGATTTGAGTTTGCAAGTTATCTTAAACCATCAAAAATTGATGAATATCCCGAAATATTGTTGTGCCCGGGAAGAAGAATGTTCATAGTCGTCGAGGGAAGGAGGCTACACTGCTGGATGTGTTGAAGCAGCTGGATATTTGGCAAAAATGTGCACGATGAAAAACTCAGCGCCGACGTCGGAAACACCAGTTGCACCGGTAGCACTGGTGACGACAAATGTTGCAGCAACAAAGGAGGGAGTAGCGGCGGCAGAAACGTCCAGCCAGCAGTCGTCGAAGAAATGGACGGAGGTGGTAAGGAGGGGGTAAAAAGGCGGCTTCCCCTTCTCCTCAGCAGGACAATGAATCGAAAAAGGTGCCGTTGGGAATAAAACCAGTCTCCTAAAATGCAACAAGAACCGGTGGTGTCTCTGGAACCAGAAAGTGAGATAGAGTGCAATGAAATGCCTCCATCACGCGCTTCTTCGTTGAAAAGAGGGAGGAAAGAAAAGAAGGAGGATGGTAAATAGAAGAAAAAAGAAAAGAACTCAGAGAGGTGCAGGGCAAAAAGGGCCCTGGTAACTGCCAACAAACAATCTGCCCCTGCTTCACCAACGAAAGCGCAACAAAAACCCGCAGCCAAGATAAGGAGTCTCTCTTTATCACCCTCAATAGCTCCTACAACCCCCCAACACCCACTCCGACACTATTCCTGAACTTTTCACATGGAAAGGAACAAAAAAAAAATGATGCAATGAATATGCATATACCTTGATTCTCCCTCACAGTAATATGATTGGCTGGTGTCAGCCATAAATACAGACTAAGGATAGGACGTCGAGAGGTCTACGTCTACTGGTATGCTTATTGACTACGCCTATTGCATAAGCCTACGTCTCAGCATACTGCATACGACTATAACGTCCATTATGGCTATTTGCTAGATTGTCCTACCCGGTTGCATTTGCTAAAACCGCTTAGCTACTTCGAATAATATATATATCCCTTTCCGGGACATATCAGTTGGCGACGAAGAATTCGGAACGACTTCACAAGACTAAAAAAAAAAAAAAAATAATAATACAGCTGACAAAGGAAGAACGTTAGAAAAACTCGTTCGACTCTGACAGAAAGTAAATTTTTTCTCATTTTTTGTTTGAAGGCTTATTAACGAGGAACGTTAGAAAAGGAAAAACTTGGGCAACGCTTACAGAAAGTAAGAAAGAGCCCACTCCCTTGTTTGGACTTAGAAGATTTTATTTTATACATACAGTGGAGCGAAAATTTTTGTGGATACGTTGGCAGAAATTGCGGGATTAACTAAGGTGCAACAAGTCACTTTACAGCAACTTTAATTAAAAAAACAATCATTCTACGTTTTAGTTTAATTCACCCTATGTAGGTTCTCTTTTAATGTAACACCATACACTAAAAGAACTCAGAGAGGTGCAGGGCAAGACACTTTGTAAAGGACTAAATTATGTGGACTTGCTAATAGACACGCTGAGAAGACAGCGAAAGTAAAACCTAGAATAGTGGAAGTCTGTAGTCATGAAAACTCCAGCAAAGAATATTGATGAAATTTTAATGTATTTTCTCATTACCTGAGACACTTTAATCAAGAAATGCGTGTATGATTTCTCTAAGCATAAATGTTTTGGATTCTTAAACCAGCTACGAATTTTAGTGTCATCCCTCGTTAGCTGAAGACGCTGTTTTCCCTCGCTCAAATATGTATGTGAACCTAGCTTCACCAACTAGTGTTTGATGTGCAGTTAATGAAAGTCCCGAAGGGAACTGAATCCTTATTTCTCTGACCGAATCTAGGCAAAGAATCTCATGAAATAAGAGCTGAAGTAATGTTTGTTCTTACGTTTTCAAATCTAACTTGTCGTTCGAAATCGGGTTAAGATACTTGGATGTTGCGATTGATACACCATATCTGGTGTGGAAGATATAGACAGATATGTTCTTATTTTATTCGAAGTCCATCATAAAAAATCAAAATGTGGATTTAGTAAATACTAAGCACTTTAAATACATCGGTGCATAAGTCAGTTATAACAGATTTCGTATAGGAGTTAAAGAAATTGGACATAGAGTAGGTAGCACTAGAGTTAGTTTTGGCCAACAACGCAAATTACTACAAATCCAAGCATTAATCTGAGAACTTAAGTCATGTTCTTAAATGGCCTTGTCAATTCGAGAAATTCCTATGAACGTCATATGAATGTCATTCATATATATATATATATATATATATATATATATATATATATATATATTGTTTTAATTTGGTTGCTTTTTTAATTTTGGGAATGTATTTTATTTACCTACTGAACAACACATTTTCTCTTTGTCCTTTTCATAGCAGTGGTTAAATTATATTTATTTAAAAAAGGCTTTTCGTTTATCTAGAGTTTTCCTTAACGGGCATTGAAAGGGACTATTGGCTTAGAAGGCTTCTTCTGACTTATACTAAGTCAAAACTTAATTAAATTTATTTTTTCTTTTCTTTTTTTTTAATTGGAGTAGATAAATCCTTCTATTGCCCGGTTCACATTCCTCCCTCTTCTTTTGGACAGGAGTAGAAGCGCACGCCTTGTTTCCTGTTTAGAAAAGGGTTCCCGGTTTCTTTTCTCTCTTCAGGTTCTAATCCCAGTGCTGTCGCAAGCTTTTTGCAGTGTTTGTTGATGGTAGAAACGTCTCTTTATTCTGAGAGTACCGGGTTGGCAGTTTCCTAGTTGCTGCTTCCGTCTGGTAGTTAGGAGCCCGAACTCGTGCGTAGCGTCATGACAGGCTGCTTTGATAAACAGTTGAATAATATAGGGGTTATATGTAGTGCCATGTCGTGCACGGATGAGTGTTCCTGCATGAACCATCTGGTTAGCGACTTTGTGGTCACATTATGCTGCAGTCTGCGCCAGTTTCCCTCCCACATATGCTGCATACAGCGACCGACTGATTCTACTCTAGGCCTCTCTCCTAATAAGACTTTCATGAATATACGCTATCATAAACGCAAATCTAAACCAGCTAACCTAAAAACACCCAAACCCATCAACATCTACTTCGCTAACATACGAGGTATACGCACCAACTTTTACAGTGTTGAATCTTTTCTCCAAGTCAACTCACCTGACATTCTAGCCCTCTACGAAACTTACCTTGATCCTTCAATCCTCTTTTCTGAATTCTATGTCCTTGGTTACCTTCCCCACTCCAGGAAGGACTCCAATGTCCACATGCATGGGCTTGGTGTTTACGTTAGTGAACACATCCCTCTAGCTAGGGTGATCTCTTTTGAATCTTTATATCATTCTTATATGTGTTCCGTCTCTCCCTACTTAGCTCAGTTAGCTATCTCATTTTCCTCTACCGCTCCCCCTCATCTATCGACTGTTCCGTCATCTCCAATAATATTGACAAGGCCATTTTCTCTCATCCGTCTGTCCATATATTTGTGTTTGGCGACTTTAAAGCTCACAACGCCAAGTGCCTGAAAACTCTGTCACAGATCTTGCTGGTGTCCACACCATGAATTTTTCAATCGTTCAGTCCCTTACACAAGTGGTGGAGTTCCCACGCGTTTCTCTAATGGACCTGACTCACTGCTAGATCTCTGTTTTACTTCCATCCCTGACTCTTGCAATGTCAAGCAACTCTTCCCCCTCGGAAACTCTAACATCTCCTTCCTCTCCTACTCCATCCAAGAACATCAGACTAGCAGAATATCTTACTGCTACTAAAGAGCCGATTGGGACTCATTCCGCGATTTCCTGTGTGACGTCCCTTGGAAAAAGTCTTTAGTCTTCCCGTTGAAGACTGTGCGGCTGAGGTCACTTCTTGGGTTAAGGCTGGTATCGAAGCTTTCATCCCAGCCAGAAGTTGAGACTTAAATCCCACTCGTTCCCTTGGTTCTCTCCAGCTTGCTTAGCCGCCATCGCCCATCGAAATCACTTCTTCCGGCTTTATCGGAGTCGCGCGTCGGACCATAACAGGCGCCTCTGCTTGCAGTGAATGCAAGAAGATACTTAAAAAAGCTAAGCTGCTCTTTGCAGCTAGAATGAAGCAGCGCATAGCATCCCGTAGGTTCTGTTCCAAAGATTACTGGAGGCTACGTAAGAGTGTATTAAACAATAGCAGACCTTCAATCCCTCCTCTAATCAACGAATTTGAGGTCCTTATCTTTACAACAGGCAAGGCTGAGTGCTTCGCTCGAAGATTCTCCAACAACTCGACACTGGACTTGTCTGGAGTATCTGTACTCGACTTCCCACCCCGAACTGAGGCTTAACTGAATGACACCCACATTACCGCTCAGTGGTCTCTAACATAATTTCAAAGCTTGACCATCATAAAGCCTCTCTGCTTCTTGCTTTCCTGCCTGCTGGAAGTTCTCCTCCGTGGTTCCAATATATAAAAACACTGGTGAACCCTCTGATCCCTCTAATTATCGCTCTATTAGCCTCCTACCGATTTTTGGCAAAGTGTTCGAGGCCATCATCAACGTCGATGTGGTTCAATATCTCACAGCTGACAGACTATTATCTGACAAACAGTTTCCGCTTCACCAGGTCTACTGCTGACTATCGCTGAGTAAATACATCACGCTCTTGACAAGAACAGCGAAGCCCTAAATGTTGCCCTAGATATCTCCAAAGCGTTTGACAGTCTGGCTGCGAGGTTATGGCATAACTGGACAATTGTTTGACCTTATCCAGTCATTCCTTTCAAATCGCGCAATGAAGGTAGTATTGAATGGATATGCCTCCCAATACTATCATACGAACGCAGGTGTCCCTCAGGGATCTATTCTAGGTCCTATGCTTTTGCTTATCTACATTAACGATCTCCCAGATGTAATAAGATCCCAAATAGGCATATACGCTGACGACACTACGGTTTATTCTCACTTCGATCAAAAATCTGCCGAGGCTGACAAAGCAAACCTCGCTGCTGATCTTGAAAGGACCGCAAATCCGAGGCGGACTGGGGTAAGAAATGGCTCGTAAATTTTAATGCTTCCAAAATAAGGTTGCTATCTATTAACCATATCAGACAATCGCTCCTACCCCCCCCCCCCATTAGCATGGATCAGGCTTCCTGAAAGCAAAACATTGCGCTTCCTCGACTTAATTCTCACAACAGACCTCAAGTGGAATGACTATAGAATCCATAGCTAAATCCGGTTCTCTGTGTACGGCAAGGAATTGTTTTTTCCGCCTGAAACAATCCTGCACATATATAAATCTACCCCCACCCCCATATGGCATTGAATACTGCTGCCATATCTCGTCGAGTGCTCCTGCTATCCATCTAGGTGTCTTTGACAAAATCCAACGGAGAATCTGTAAAGTGATAGATCCCGACTTGGCAGCTCAGATACAGTCACTTTCTCACCGGCGCAATGTGGCTTCCCTGTGTTTCTTTTTCAAATACTTACACGGCTTCTGCTCCGATGAACTTAGCTCAATGTTGTCCCCTATATATGAATTTACTCAAGCCACAAGATTAGCTGCTAGGTCCTACCCTGTTACTGCGAAACTAATAAAATGTAAAACGCAAATTCTATTCTAACAGCTTCTTTTCTCGCACTTACCGCCTGTGGAATTCCCTTCCATTTACTTGCTTCCCTGACAGCTACATTGTGCAAGAATTTAAATGTAAAGTAAATAGTAATCTCCTATCTCACTAACCTGCATCCTCTCTCCCATGCTCCTTTCTCCGTCTACACCACTCTTATCAGTATTCTGATCCTTCTCTTACCCACTTCCTGACACTCCCTATAACCTGTCACTCTTTCTCAGAACTTTTCTTCTATGTAACTCCCTGCAAAACAGTGGCAGTAAAATGCCTTGCTTGGGGCGATATGATTATAAAAAAAACATAATCCATATCTTTACGTTCCACACTAATTTAAATAAAAACCGAATTTGGTTGAATTTGGTTGAAACAAAAAAGAAGAAAAGAAAGAAGACTGATTATTTGCCAGTAACTATCAGAAAAAAAAAAGAATAAGTACAGAATCATCATTTGTGAACAAATTAAGAGAAAATGCCCCGTTTAGTTTAGTAGAAAGATAGAAATAAGGTGTAGATGAAGGGAAGAGAACGATGATCAGTGATAGAGATAGAGAGGAAGGGCAAATGGAAGGAAAGAAATGAGGAGGAGCATATGGAAGAAGTGTGAACAAACGGTAAGAAATAGAGAAGGAGCTCCAGATGAGATGAGAGAGAAAAGATGCAGAAAGAGAGAAGGAGAAAATGAAGAAAAATTGTGTGTGTGTGAGTGAGCGAGAGAGAGAGAGATTGACTAATGAAAAGTGAGATGGAGGGAAAGACAGATGGAAGGAGAGAATGAGAAGGTAGTTAATGTCTGTTAAATTTAATAGAATTATTATCATCATTTTTCAGGCAACTTCATATCAGATTACGACTGATTTCATATTAGATTATCAATTTTAAATATTTTTTATTAAACATTGATACTTTAAAACCACATTATCAAATATGTTTTATCAACCGTTTTCATACAGTCAGTCAGTTAAGTGCCATACGTAATACACACTTGGACAATCATATCTCGAAAAAGACATGACTGACTGGGAGAAGGTTTTCCTCCTGTAGGTCGCCATTACTTTCTGTGGTAGTCTTGTTGCCAACCAAGGGTAAGACACAATCTGTCCTGCTATTTAATATTTGACGGATTAATACCTTTTCCAAGAGTATTTGCGCGTAAGTGAATGCAACAAATTCGACTGGAATTCGAACACGGCTGTCCGATTTTTTCTTCCGAGCAGATATCCACGGCACCACAATTTTATACGATACAAATTCAGTATTTATTGACTAAACTGTTAGTGCTATTGTTGGTTAATATGATATCTTTTTCTTAAATCAGTTTTCGAGATGTTAGACTTTTCAAGTCCATTAACATTTATAGCTCTTTTTGGTAATGTTGTGCGTTGTGGAGCAGTGGATATTGACTCGGAGAGCCGAATTCGAATTCGAATTCCAGTTGAATTCGTAGAATTCACTAACGTAATGACATTGAGAAATGTATTAATCTGTCTCTTCCCTCCAGCTATGGGTTAGATAACAGGGCATAATGGGTTCTATAACCTTGGTTGGACAAATTTTACAGAAATTAATTTTTCTCACAGGATTTTGATAGAATTGCAAACGCTAGTTTTCAAACAAAACACTCTCAACTTGGAAATTTTATGCAATGCTTTATTTCTACCCATTTTGTATTCCTGTTTAGTTTTGTTATGAAATAGGCTTAATGCATATCTATAAAGTTTTAAGTGACTTTTAGGTGAAAAAAGTAAAATCCCTTTAAATTAATACTTCGGCATCTTTTGCAAAGGTTTAGACGAGGTACCTCTACCTATTCGCCCCAAAACTGGCATAAAATGATGTTAATAAAAACTAAGTTTTATCATCAAAATATTTAACACAACAAACTTTGATCTTTTTTCTTAATAAAGAGGAAAGGTCAAAGATTCAGAAATTGTTCACAAATGAATGAACTTATTCATGCAATTATTATTTTTGGAAAATCTTGGTAAAAATATTTTTTACATCTTTTATCGCCCCTCCAAAAAATTGCACAAAACTTCTAAAAATTTATTATGTATCCCATTTATTTTTTTTGTTAAATGCAAGACTCTTTGGGGAATGTAAATCATGTAATTTTTTTTAATTACAAGACTAATTTTTTGAAAATCTGCCCCGAAATCAAGACTGCATTAAAACTACTCTATTTTTAATTTAAATAAACTTTTCATTGATTTTATAAATAATATAATTTAAGGATATCATAGTCTGAAAAAAATTCGATGGATAATTAATTTTTATAAGAATGGTTATCATTTTTTCTTTGCTAATTATGATGATTTATAAAGTTTCAAACATTTAAATTTCTTCCAATCACTCAGTGTGTTTGGTTATTAGTTTATTACGTAAAGACTATATTTACAAATCAAAAATTGAAAAGGTTAATATAAATAATTTAGAATAAATATTTTTAAAATAATTTAATTTTTTATGTTAAACTACACATTTTTTAAAACTTTTAAACAATCTCAAATTTGTAGATTTCAATCAATATAGTTTCTGTTGGAAATACACCAGACTATTTTACTTACTGGAAATAGTAAATTTAATCAATTACCACCCAAATAAAATATAAGAGGTTCAAGAAAACCTTTTTATTTTTTAAAAATTCAATTTAAAATTTAGGTATCAAAAATGAGTAGAGGCACCTAGACATTTGTTTCTCAGTGCAGCGCAGGGTAACACCTACTTGGATTCTCGGAAGCAGAAAGTGTGAGTTGATATGGAGCTGACAAGATGAAAAAATCTATTAAATTTGAAATCCATAGAAAGTAATTAAGATGTTTCTGATTTTTAGAATTGATTTTTATCTCGCTGAACGTTATCAAAACAATCATATAGTGAGAGCCTTCACAACTATTAGTAGTATTAATAGTTGGGCCAATGACTTAAGGAGAACAAGAGCAATGGCGATCATGGTGGTAATGATTAGCAGTAATTGTGACGATGTTATCTGTTATTGGAACGACAGTGCCTCCTGGCCGAGTCGACTGGCAACAATGCCAATTGACGAACGGAATGTCTAATGTCAAAATGTCGGTCAGACATTCAATCATCAAGTTGGGCAGCCATGACAGATTGAGTTGGATCAGCCCAAAAGGGATAATAACTTGATTAACAAACAGAATGCAGACAATAGAAAGCACACACACATACATACACGAAAAAAAAGAAAAAAGAAAAAAGAATGAGACAAATACACAAAAGAATTGAAGCCGAGAAACTACTGTCATCCATTTTCTAAAGCTTCTTATTGCTTGTCTGTTTCTTTCAAGAAATTCTTTATTCATTCATAATTCGGCAGATCTACTAGTACTTTTTGATTTCTTTTTAAATTTTAGTTATGAATTTGAAGAATTTCTCTTATTCATTTTGTATTTCTTTTTCTCTATTCAGAAAATCTATTTACCCAACCATATTTACCAATTTTTAACAAAAGTACTTGTAAAATATTGTTATGCACTGTATTCGCTTGCAAGACAACAATTCAGTCAAAAGAAATTGATTTTAACTGAAAATATGTTTAGGAATCTTTCAAATTATTTGCTATAATTTACCATGACATATGTGAATAAAAGATACATATAAAATAGTAAATTTTAAGGAAAGTGCAATATATTGATTGAAAAAAGAATTCGTTTATTCAGCTATAAAATTTAAGGGACATTTTTTGCAAATGTAAGCATCAAGAAATATGAGAGCATATATCCATGTATGTATGCCTATACATGAGTGCGTATGTATGTATGTATGTATGTATGTATGTATGTATGTATGTATCTATCTATCTATCTATTATTAAGTACGGCCTACAAGGAAGATTTGATTATTTTTTATTAAGCTTTTCTAGCATCCTAACATTTTCTTTTTTGCTGGAGTTAAGGAATATATAAATTATATTCCTTAATTCCTATCAAACGGAAAGGATGCTGAAAGAACTTAATAAAAATTAATTAAATCTTCCTTGTCATTCATATTTAATTAAAGATGTTTGAAATAAAGATTGCTGCCTGCCCATATATATATATATATATATATATATACATATATATATATATATATATATATATATATATATATGTGTGTGTGTGTGTGTGTGTGTGTTCGAATTCCAGTCAAATTCGTTTTATGCACTTATTCACAAATACTCTTGGGAAAGGTATTAATCCATCTCTTCTCCATCTAGGAATGGCAAGACATATTGGGTTCTATAGCCTTTATTTGGCAACAGTCTACTGCAGAAAGTAATGGCAAGCAACTGTGGAAAAATCTTCTGCCTAGTCAGTCATGTTTCGAAAGAAACCTGCTTGTTCAAGCGTGTATTACGTATGACAATTAACTGACTGACTGTGCAGTTAAGGAAGATAATATATATACATTCCTTATCTCTTACAAAACGGAAACATGTTAGGATGCTGAAAAAATTTAACAAAATACTAACTAAATCTTTTTTGTCGTTCATATTTAATGAAAGATGTTTGAAGGAAAAGTTGCTGCCCAAATATACATTATATATATATATATATATATATATATATACATATATATATATATATACATATGTTGAGAAGAAAACTCAAAGAACTGAATAATTCATAAATACAACACCACTCTCGCACCCCCACAAACATATATATCTGCATTTCTAACCAGGGCACTTTAGCATGGTGTAATGATTAGTACATTTGTCTCACTAGATCAGATATGACTAAGAAGTCACCCATGCTTGAGACCTTGTGCCACATCTATGCTAAGCTTGGAAAATCAGGCCATCACACGATATACGTTCGTACATACATACATACATACATACATACATACATACATACATACATACATACATACTTCACATATCTGACATAATTTTAACATGATTATATGGTTCCAGTTAGAGGTATGACTTTTATTTCATTTCTTTTGTAAATATGATTTAGGATTATATGAAACACTTGTTTGTGCATTTTCAAGAAACATTATCTTTTATTCCCGATAAAATCTTAAACTGATTGTTTTTTCAGGTAGGAAAATTGTATAATGTCATATAATCGGGATATTATTTAGATGTAGGGTCGCTAGTTTTATAATAATGTTGGTAAAGTTGGTATGACATTTGTTTTTTATAGAATCATTTCACCACAAGCAAGGCAGGACGGCCACTGGTACGCAGGGGTTACAGTGAGAGAAAAAACAAGTTACAACGATGTCGAAGAAAGATGGATGGGATTCAAGGAGATAGAATGCATTTAATCTTTGGAGATTGTAGCTATCAGGGACACGTAATAAGGAAGGAGAGCTTTGTGAATCTGATAGGCCAGATGGCGGGAAAAAGAAACATGGGAAAGCAATGCGTAATATGCTGGACAGGCTTGTGCAAGCAGGGTGTGGGTTGAGTAACAGAAAAATCTTGCTAAGAGCCACTAGGGGTAGGGAGATGTAGAAGGCCATGTTCAACTACGTCTTGAAAGGATACGACACAGAAGAAGAAGCTATCAGGGAAGCAAGCAAACAGAAGAGAGTCTACAAAGGGGAAATGCGAGAAAAGAAGCTGTTAGAATAGAAGAAAGGTTACATTTAACTATTTAGACGATAAAAGAGTGGGACCTTGATGTCAGTCTACTAGCACGCGTAAATACATGTGGTCGAGGAACCAGAAGAAAAAAGCTCGTCAGTGCAGTTGCCATAAAAGTACTTATAGAATAGGTACCCATATCACGTTGATGAGAAAGTGACTGATGGTGGGTTGCCAAGTTAGGACCGGTTACATTGCAGATCCTTTCCTTTAGTTTTTGTCGAGAATTTCAAGATGAATAGCCGTAGAACCCAACCAGATATGGCAACAACATTCAATGCAAGAACAAATGGTAGATTTACAAATGTGCCAAAAAATTCTGGATAATTAAATATTTTCACATGAAATCATTAATTTTAACTAATTTTTATATTCCAGTCAATAATAGATAAATAAATTAAGCTATAAGTTTATCTACTGATTTAAGCTGTAATAATTTAATACTTTATAAAGGTATTTATTTTTTTTGTGGAGAAAGTTATTCTGTATTGACAAATGTTCAGTCTCGATAAGTGGTTGAAAATAATATAATGTACAAAGTTAATAGATCAAAAGACTTCAGTATATAGCAAGTGTCATAGTCTTGATTTAAATATTATCAATTTCTTTAGAACTTATTTGAATTTCATGAATCAACACGTATTATCTAAAGGCCGTTGCCACATTTTGTCTGATTTTTGTATTAGTGGAAACAAAAAAAAAAAAAAAAGGAAAAAAAAGAAAGCAAGGACGCGCTATGAATGAAATCTACTGCATTTGTGTGTTTACTTGAAGAAGGCAATTGGTGCAGGTAATATCACTATGACTACTGCTATTCAGTTTCATTAGTATATTGTTTTACGAGTATTCAGTTAATTGCCATAAGTGATAC
>JBBBDQ010002507.1:890000-897500 GCA_037127315.1 Ascarosepion bandense
AGCAATACAAACAGATCTCTGCTGATGACTATAGTATCTATCTATCTATCTATCTATCTATCTATCTATCTATCTATATATATAATGGATTCTCCCGTCGCGTTCAACGTATGAGGGTCCAACCTTTTTCCAGCAAGACAACCACACAGAGATTTGTTTATAGTGGTGAAGGCATTGTGTAGTACCATCCACACTTCTTGGAACTGCTGATAACAAACAATTGGTGCAGATGACTGCCACAGATCGCACGAACAGCAGACCTCAATTATTTAACCCATAATTGGAGGGAACGAACGGATTAATACCTTTCCCAAGGGTACCAGTGCGCAAGTAAATGCAGCGTGCTCGACTATATATATATATATATATATATATATATATATATATATGGTTATTTAACATCTTGTCCTTAATCTCAAATCATAACTGAGTATATTTTTCACACACACATATATATATGTTGTACAGGAACAGCCTATCCTACCCCGTAATGGATATGGTCTAATTTTAAAAAAGAATGTGACTAGGGGCATACGTCAGCAAACGCCACTAGACGGAAGCATACGTCATAGGCGGAGACATTTTCTACTTGATTGTTATTACTGTTACTATACGTTGATTCTTCTTTTACGTCTATTGGTTTATTGTACTGTTGTTTAATAAACCAATCTATCTTCAGTGTTAAGTATTATTCTTACACTATTCTTTTCCCTGTTATTTCTTCCCGGGATATAACAGATTGGCGACGAAGATTTGGCAGTTACGCGGAGCTCGCCAAAATAACAGATTGGCGACGAAGATTGGCAGTTACGTGGGGCTCGCCAAAACAACAGATTGGCGACGAAGATTTGGCAGTTACGTGGGGCTCGCCAAAATAACAGATTGGCGACGAAGATTTGGCAGTTACGTGGGGCTCGCTAAAATATCAGATTGGTAAAAAAAATTCGGCATTCACGCGAAGCTCGCCAAATATCAATTTGGTGACCAAAATTTGGAAAGGTTGACGCGAAACGAAAAATAAGTTAAGGTAAGAGGTAGTTTTTACCCCCTCATAAAAAAGTACATTTATTGTTCTTGCCGAAGAGTATAACTTATTGGTCAGCTGTACATATAAAAAATATGGAACAATTAGCTGAATTCGCAAAGACGCTGGGAGGAGCGGTACAACAGGTAATGAAACAACAGGAAAGCTAACAAAAACTACAAACGGATCTCCAACAACAAATGATACTTCAACAAGAGGTTTTGAAAAACAAAATGGTATTAAAGCAGGGTGAACCGAAGGAAGGCTCTAGAGTCTTCGCTGCAGAGGGTATTTCAAACTCTCTTACAGAATTTGTATACAATCCTGAAGAAGGAATTACTTTTCCTTCGTATTATAAAAGATATGAAACGATTTTTTTGAGACGGTGCAAAGCATGGACCGACGAAGAAAAAAATAATGCTTCTATTACAAAAGATAGGAACTCAGGATAATCTGTAATACACAAACTTTATTTTACCGAAAAAAACTGAAGACATTTCGTTCGACGAAACGGTCGAAATTTTGTCGAAAATGTTTGGAGAAAGGGAAAGTTTGTTCTATAGACGATATAAGTGTTTAAATATCGTAAAGGAAGAACATGAAGACGTACGCTGGAAAAGTTTACTCACAATGCAAACGATTTAAAATTAAAGATACCAAAGAAGACATGTTTAAATGTTTAATAATTGTACAAGGGTTAACGGCACCGAAAGATAAGGAAGTACGTTCTAAGATTCTCACAATGTTGGATCAAGATGCTGAAATAATGCTACAGAAAATATCGGAAGAATGCTAAAATTGATAAACATTAAAAGAGATAATGTTTATATTGAAGAAAAAAGCGTTGCTCGAATTCATAAAGTTAAGCAACAGGCATACAAAAAGGGAAAACCATACTGCGAACATTTGATTAAAAGCGAAAGTATAGAAGAGCATAAAACGCATGTCCGCGAAGTGTTTAAGCGAATTAGGAATTATGGATTCAAATTGGAACCTGAAAAAATGCGAGTTTTGCTTGGACAAGATTAAGTATTTACGTTAAATTATCGATAGCAAAGGTAGAAAACCTAATCCAAACAAAAATATGCCTATTCCAGATAATGTAACTAAGCTACAGTCATTTCTGGTCTTTGAAAATTAATATAACATCTACATTCCTAATATGCACGACCTAAAAGCACCCTTAAATGAATTATCGGAAAAAAATAAAAAGTGGGGTTGGACGAAGGAATGTGACGAAGCTTTCGAAGAAATCAAAAAGTGCTTGTTGTCAGATTTGGCGTTAGTGCATTTTGATACGAAGAAAAAATTAATTATAGCAACGGATGCAAGTGAATACGGCATTGGAGCTGTACTGTTACACAAATTCGAGGATGGCGCAACGAAACCTATCGCTCATGCTTCGAGAGCGTTGCTGTCAGCAGAAAAAAATTATAGCCAGACAGAAAAGGAAGTACTAGCTATAATTTATGCAGTAAAAAAAAAAAAAAAATTCCACAGATTTATTTATGGGAGAGCGTGTGTGCTGCAAACCGACCATAAACTGTTATTATCAATATTTGGGTCGAAAACGGTGTACCGACTCATTCAGCGAACAGGCTACAAAGATGGTCTGTAATTTTGTTAAATTACAATTTCAAAATGAAATTTATTCCATCGAAAGAAATTTCCCATGTGGATTGTCTGTCAAGACTGATTCTAAAAAAGCCTAAGTTGCTAGAAGAAACGGTGATAGCGGCACTGAAAGAAGAAAAGGAACTGAAGGATGTATTAGTAAACACCGTTAGCGTATTACCGGTAACGCCGGAAGAAATTGCAAAAATGGCGAAAACAGATGACTATATTGCTAAAATTATTAAGCAATTGAAAGGAAATAAAGAAAATAAAGGAGGAAAAGTTTCACCATTTTCAATTTGTAATGAGACACTAATGTATGCTCAGAGAGCGGTAATACCAAGGGTGTTAAGAAAAAGGATTTTAAAAGAATTTCATTTGGGTCATCCAGGCATATCACGAATGAAGTCCTTAATGAGGAGTTATGTGTACTGGCCTAGAATGGACCAAGATATCGAAGAATTGGTAGAACAGTGTAAAGACTGTCAGCTAGCAGCTAAATCACCACCCATAAAAACGCAGCCGTGGCCTAAAACGAATGTGCCGTGGTCACGAATACATGTGAACTATGAAGGACCAATAAAAGGAGAATATTATCTAATCATGGTGGATAGTTTTTCCAAGTAGCCTGAAGTATATAAATTCAAACGACCAACACTGGCAAACACGATAAAGGCTTTAAATGAAGTATTTAGTCGGCTAGGGGTGCCTAAAACAATCGTAAGGGATAACGGTACCATGTTCACATGATCTGAGTTTAAGAGTTATTGCGAGGCGTAAGCTATGGAACGCGTAACGACACCTGCATATAATCCGAGGTCAAATGGGCAGGCGGAAAGGTTCGTCGATACATTCAAAAGAGCAATGAGAAAAGCGGACGGAATCGACACTGATGATAAAAATATTCAAACTTTTTTGATGGTGTATAGGATTACACCCAATCACAATATCAATGGTAATTTATCACCTGCGGAGGTAATGTATGCAAGAAAGATTAGATCAATCTTTGATAGGCTATTACCAAAGGAAATGAAAAAGACCTCGAGAAAACCAAAATCGGATACAAAATAAGAAGGCGATAAAGTTTTCTTTAAAAACTATCGGTCAGGAAAGTGTTTGTGGGAAGACGGAATAGTAAGTTGGAGAATCGGTAAAGTGATCTATATAGTGCAAGGACAGAAGTTTGTCTGCAAAAGACACCTAAATCAGTTAAGATCCCGACTCGTGGAAACCGTTAATAAGGAATATGAGATACCAATGGAGGTTTTATATGATACGTTTGAAATTAAAACACCTGCGAACGTGGAAGTACCGAAGAAGGTAACTAATGATTCTCCTGAAAGTGAGGACACAAGGAGAAGAAGTAAGAGAAAATGAAAGAAAATAAAGCACCTATGCCCAGATCCCAAAAGAAAAAGATATTGAGCAAAATTCTACGGGGGGAGGTGTTGTAGAGGAACAGCCTATCCTACCCCGTAATGGATATGGTCTAGTATATAAAAGACTGTGACTAGGGGCATACGTCACTAGACGGAAGCCTACGTCATAGGCGGAGACATTTTCTACTTGATTGTTATTCCTGTTACGATACGTTGATTGTTCTTGTACGTCTATTGGTTTATTGTACTGTTGTATAATAAATCTCTTCTAATCTATCTTCAGTGTTAAGTATTATTCTTACACTATTCTTTTCCCTGTTATATCTTCCCGGGATATATATATATATATATATATATATATATATATAACAATGAATCAATAATCTGTAGCCCGACACGTGATTATTTGATTAATTTAGGTGGTATAATGGCTATCGGCTCGGAAAGATTTTCACCGATTCGTATTCGATTTACCCTGACTAAAATTCACTACTGAATTAAGTGCTTATTATTTTGATAATGTTATGCCTATACAAGATCTAAGAGCCATTGACTGGAGCGCTTTATTGAAGAATATTTTTGCATTAGCGGTAAGACTGAAAAATAAGAAATGCAATTCATGAGGATATGTGGGAAAGATAACGGTTAAGCAGAGATTTGAAGAGAACATTGTGGTAGCAGGGAGAGCACATTTTCAAGAGTCTGTTTTACAAAGAAGCGGTTTTTAAGAAGCTGTCCGAGTGGAAAATTTTACTAATGGAATACGGGGGAAATGGGGGTGATTCATCACAATATACGTGGAAATGCGAGTCTTAACTGTGAAGAATAGAAATAGTGGAACTAACGAAAGAAGATATTCAAAAGAAATAAAGATTAAAAAATTATATTGAAATTAGTTTTTGTTGAGCAAAGTAAAACTTTTGTTTTTATTATTTGGCTATTGAAGTGTCTCTGGATATCAGCACATATTTGTACATTGATATTTTATATTTTTGTGATAAGCACACACACACACACACACACACACACACACACACACACACACACACCTTGTCACGTTACTGCACAAGGCTACAAACCATGTTTGTTATGTATTAATAAATATACATATTATCGTACGTCTATGGCATGGCTCGGAGTTTCATGCGCTATTCATATTTCAAACTGACAGTTTAATTGATTTGAATTTAAATTCATTCGATGTTCATGGAAATTAGATCTTATAATGTTAAGTTACTGCTTTTTTATTAACAAGATAAGAAAATTTAAATATTCTAAGGTTACGTGTAGCTAAAAATTTAAAATTTATATTTAAATCTTAAAATAAAAATAAAAATAAAGAATATTAAAAATGAAAAATACTGGGAAAGAAATCAAAGGGGCGTAAGTCATGAAACGTAAAAATTTAAATATTGCATGAGGATAAAAAATTAAAACTTTAAATAAAATAAAATGAAAATAAAAATTAAGAATAAAAAGTAAAATTTAGAATTAAAGATAAAAATTAAAAAATCTAGGGAACAAAAATAAAAAGGGTTTAATTCATAATTGTTAAAAGTAATATTGTGGGAGAAAGAAATAAAGGGCCAAACGTATATCAATCTGCGTCTAAGAATTTAAGAATTATTTCTATGACAGCATGCGGCTTATTAAATCACTTTTTTATTAAGCAATCTAGGATTATTGAGGTGGCTTAAGATGACAAGTTTTTCTAAATGGCATAGATTACATTTATCTCCTTTTCCATTGTAATGTTTGGAATTAGCTACAATATTCTGGGTAATAATTGAATTGTTCTTGTTTTTGAATTTCCAATAATGTATGGATAAAGCAGTACTATTTACTGTTGTTTAAAGACAACATATGGTTGTTAAATCTTATCTTCTACCTGTTAGAAGTTTTTTTTTTTTTTTAATCATCTCACCCCAAGCAAGGCATTCCACTGCCACTATTGCGCATGGGGCTACATAGGGGAAGGTAAAGAGAAGGAGTGGATAGACATAGGGAATATCAGGAGAAAGGTGACAGATGAGTAAGGATAGCGAGGATGAGGGTCTGGCAGATGGGAAGAGTGCTTGATAGAATGGGAGCAGGTTAGTGTGTTAGGAGGTGTGTATTGACCTTACATTTAAACTCCTGGGGATTGTAGCCGTCGGGGAAGCAATCGTTTGGAAGAGAATTCCACAGTCGGGAAGTGCGAGGAAAGAAACTGTTGGAGTAGAAGTTGCGGCTGCATTTTATCGGTTTCACTGTAAAAGGGTGGGATCTAGTTGCTAATCTAGTATCTCGTGCAAATTCGTATTTAGGGGGCACCAGTGATCTAAGTTTATCGGAGCAGAAGCCGTGAAAGTATTTATAGAAGAGACACAGGGAAGCCACGTCTCGCCGGTGGGAGAGAGAGTGCAGGCGGTCTGCCAAGTCGGTATCTATCACATTACAGACCCTCCTCTGAACCTTATCGAGAAGCCCGAGGAGAACAGCAGGGGCACCCGACCAGATATGGCAGCAGTATTCAATGCACGGGCGGATGGTAGATTTGTAAATGTGCAGGATAGATTTAGACGGAAAAAACTTCCGGGCCCTACACAGAGAACCGACTTTCATAGCAGCGGATTTAGCAATGGATTCGATATAGTCATTCCATTTGAGGTCCGCTGAAAGTGTGAGACCAAGGAGGCGTAGTGTTTTACTCTCTGGGAGGCAAGCCTGGTCCATGCTAATGGGAGGTAGGTGAGATTGTCGATGATGGTTAATTGAGAGTAGCTTCGTTTTAGAAGCATTAAAATTTACAAGTACTTCCAAAGTAAGATTTAAGATCATTATCATCCGAATGAATTCGAGCTCTATAAACAATACTTTCAGACGTACATTGGGCAGGTTTTTAATGGGAATGTTTTTTATGGGGACCAGATCTGGAGAATAAGGTTTGATGCGGAAGCAATTCGAAGTGCAATTTATGCTGTTTTGTCATCGTTGCGATTGACTTGTGACATTGTGCGTTGTTTTAGTGAAAGATCACTTTTTTATGCTTCATTTGTGGCCATTTTTTGGCGATTTCTTTCTTCAAACGCACCAATAATGCAATATAACATTCGCTATTGATGGCTCTTCTTTTCTCAAGGAATGAACAAAATACCTTGCGCACCCCAAAAATACGGAGGCTAAAATCTTGCCTGCTGTTTGCGACTTTGGCCGCTTTGGACGGCTTTCACCGGCTGCTGTCCACTCAGTTGATTGTCGATTTTACTCTGGTGAAGTGGTAGATCCATATTTTATCCATTGTCACATATTTACGCAAAAACTCCCTGTTCTGTTGAACAGTTGCAAACAACGCTCTGAATCGTCGACGCGTTGTTGCTTTTGATCGATTGTGTGCAAACACGGCATCCACTTTGAACACAGCTTTCTCATCGACAAATGTTCATGCAAAATGGTGAATACACTGCTTCTGATATGTTCAACTCCTCTGCTATCTCACGCAAC